>APFE030742336.1:65129-205809 GCA_000404065.3 Pinus taeda | reverse complement strand
CCCTCACAAGGCTTTTGCATAAACCTGGAGAGGATTCCAACAACAAACGAAATGTCTGGTCTGGTAGTAGTCAGGTAGTTGAGACTTCCTACAAGCTGTCTATACTTTGTTGCATCCTCAAATTCTTTTCCTTCAATGGATGTGAGCTTTATTTTTTGTTCCATTGGAGTAGTAAGAGGATTGCATTGTCATGCCAAACCTGTTCAACAGATCTCCAATGTACTTCTTTTGAGAAAGGAATATGGACTTTAGATGTTGAGTTACTTCAATACCAAGATAGTAATGAACATAGCCCAAATCAGTCATTTCAAAACCTTTCCTCAATTCCTTTTTTATGGATGCAATGTAGCTTTCATCATCAAGATCATAATGTTTGAAATTGAGTTTTAGAAGATGCTCAGTTAGTTTTTCATACCAGGCTCACGGTGCTTGTTTGAGGTCATACAAGGATTTCACAAGTTTGCATACTTTATGTTCATGTCCTTTCACAGCAAATCCTCTAGGTTGGGAAATAAAAACATTCTCTTTTAGATCTCCATTCAAGAAAGCAGTTTTTACATCCACTTGATGGACTTTCCAACTGTTCTGAGCTGCTAGGGCAAAGAGTGTCTGGATGGTAGCCCATTTTGCTGTGGGAGAAAAAGTCTCCTCATAATCGACCCCTTCCTTCTGTGCAAAACATTTTGCCACAAGCTTGCCTTTGTGCTTGTCAAGTGAGCCATTAGCTTTATACTTGTTCTTGTAGACCCACTTGCAGCCAATTGGTTTTGTTCCTAATGGAGGATCAACCAGCTTCCAAATGCCATTTTTTATCAGGGCATCATACTCCTTTTGCATCGCTTCTTTCCATTCATCATGAGAAGAAACTTCTTTGAAGGAAGTTGGTTCAAATTCTGTAGACAAATTCAATTCACAATCATAAGAAACATCCATATCAATAGGTGAATCAGAGTCATCTACATCACCTCCATTTTGCTGGTTTGAATTTCGAGTTCCTGTCTTTCCAACTTCATCAGGATGAACACTTTCAAGTGTCTTTGTCAGCCACTTTGGGGGACTTTTCTTAGATGGTCTAGGTTGCTCCGTTGATTTATTTGGGTCTGAATCAAGATTGAGTCTTCCAATTCTATCAATCACATCACTTAAAGTATTATCTTTTGTTGGAGTTTCATGCGGGGGAGAGAGTGCTTCAGAAGAAGATTTCACAGGTTGATCTAGTATAGGAATCCCCCCTTCAAGATGTGGAATCTGATTATCAAATTCTTGAAATGATTTTTCATTTGCGAATCTATCCAAGCGATCAAGTTGCCGCTCAACAACATTGTTAGTTTTGGATGATTCAAGAAAGATTACATCTCTAGATACAACAAACTTTTTATTGAATTCATCATAGAGAAGGTATGCTTTGGAGGTGTTTGAATACCCCAGGAAGATACACTTACGACTTCTTGCGCCAAGTTTGTTTCTATGTACCTTTGGTATCAAGGCATAATAGGTGGAACCAAAGACCCCGAGATGCTTTACCGAAGGAATGTGCCCATACCACATTTCATAGGGAGTCTTGTTTCTGAGGGCATTAGATGGACATCTTTTGTTTATATATACAACACATAGAACTACATCAACAAAAAACATTATTTTTACATTTTTGAAGAAAAGCATGGAGCATACCATATTTAATATTGTCTTCTTCATTCTTTCAGCTACACCATTCTATTGGGGATGATAAGGCACAATTGTTTGATGTTTGATCCCAGGTTGGCGAAGATAGTTTTCAAATTCATTTGAAGTGTATTCTTTTCCATTATCAGTGCGAATAGAGCCAATATGAGATTGTTCATCATTTTCAATCCGTGTATGAAAGTTCTTGAATGTTTGAAAAGCATCAGATTTGTTCTTTAGTAAATAAACCCAACACATTCTAGTGTAGTCATCAATAAATGTCATCATATATTTATTTCCATTTTCAGAAGGAACATGCATTGGACCACATAAATATGAATGAATGAGTTCAAGTTTTCTATGTGCTCTTGAGTGTGAATCATGAAAGGACTGTTTGCTATGCTTTCCTAAAATGCAAGCATCACATTGCTTAAGCTTCCTAGGAATTGTAGGCAAACCAGTAACACCATTTTTCTTCAACAAGCGGAGGTCGTCATAGTTCAAATGTCCAAATATATCATGCCATAATAAACTTGATGGAAGTGTTCCTTCTTCATAATGAGAATTGTATGAGAAATGTTGTGCACGAGCAAAGGTACCCTGCAGCTTGAGAAGCCTTTCTTCTTCTATTCCTGTCATGACAAGTGAGTGGTTAGATCTCACCTCAAGCTTGTCTTCAAACATATGAATGGAGTGACCTTGCTATCAGATGTGGACCAAGGACAACAAGTTTCTCCTCAGCTATGGGAGATATAGAACATGATGCAGAAGAAAGTCTGGAAGACCACGCAATTTAAGCCTGATTGTGCCAAGCCCTGATGGCTTGACTTTTGATTGGTCTACAAAGTATACTGCTCCATCAACATTGTTAGTAAATTCTTAAAAAAAATCTTTTCTATGAGTCATGTGGCAAGTTGCTCCTGAGTCAAGCAATCAATCATTTTTTGAAGAAGCAAGTGAAGCATTAAATAAGTCTTCATTTACTCCAATATTACATTGTGCCACAACATAATGAGCGGATTCATGTGCTTTACCTTTGTTTGTGTCATTAGTTTTACCTTTGGGTTGGTTTCTTTGCTGCTCAATTTTTTCCCAAGGTAACTTGCATGTGGAGGCATCATGTGATCCATTTCTTTTGTAGCATATGTAGTGCAAATCTGACTTTTCTTCATGACAGTGTTTGCCTGCCCTGCCTCTGAAATATATTCCACTTCCTCTTCGACCACCTCTTCCTCTGTAAGAATCTTGGGCAAGATTAGTTTATTTATGAGCAAGGCACAAAACCTCTTCAGAAGATTCATGGGTTGTCTTCTTTCTAAAATCTTTCTCTCTTTCAGCAATTTTTTTCACAAGAGAGTCAAAGGTAATATCTTTGAGATTTCCATTTGCTTGCAATGACTCAAGATAATTGGAGTAAGTAGGATAAAGTGCCTCGAAAAAAGTGATGAGAGGAATATCTAATTCAACCTTAGTGGCTTTGATATCATGCATTATAGATTTTACTTCGGATGCAAGAGCAAGAGGATCATTATTTTGTAATTCAAGAGTGAAGAGTTTAATCATGAGTTGAACAACTTCAAGTGCAGAGTGTGAGTCATAGACTTCCTTCAGTTTTTGTAAGGCTTTCAAAGCATTTGAAAATGGAAAAATATGGTGACTCACCTCTTCACTTACTGATGCTACAATCAATGCATAGGCCTTTCTGTTCTTATTTTCCCAAATGTTGAACTCCTTGTCCGAGGTAGGTTGTTCTGGCTCTTTGTCTCTGTCTCCAACACACACTCCTTTCCAAAACTCATTGAAAATGAGGGTGTGTTTTATTTTCTGGGACCACTCAGGATAGTTATCCTTGCCAGTGAGAACTACTCCCATAATAGATATGATTGAATGCATTCTAAAATCTGTGTACTGTGGGAAACAATACTTGTACTGCAAAATTTTACTCCTAAAAAGAAATTTGATTATGATATATGAATACAGAGGTTTTTATGTGAGGGAGGGAATCCCCATGGTTATGACTGTCGGAAGACTTTATACCACATTAAACTAGACAACGTTAAAGTAAGGAATATATGGGGCGATGTAAATATATGCAGACAAAGTATGTGGATAACATTATTATGATAGTGTTTTGTGTTGCAGCCTTCGGAAGCCAAGCAGTGATGAGCAACGCTATGGGAGGATGGGTGATTTTTCGAACAATGTTGAGTGTTGACCTACAACATCTGGAATAGAGTGGTGGATGAGGTCATTATACAAGTGGAGGTTGATTATGTATGGTATAACCTCGAGAGTTGAATACACAGTTACAGTATTCAAAAAAAAGAAAGGTGTATGAACTTATCAACTCCAATGAATTATGTCATACTGTTCACAGAAAAATTATGGCATACCATTCACATTTGCATCCTCTGATGCAGCCTACAAACCACTGCACCAAGGGTTGACTTGTTGTTGTTGTTGAGATCTTAAAACGATGGGTTCCTCTAGAAACAAGTGACTATGGAAAGATATTAAATGGTTAAGAAGTCGAGGCCCGAGTCAACCATACAAGAGAATGTGATTTGTATCACCACCCACGGGGTCATAAGGAATTACATGAGTTATGCCACTAATCTTTTACAGGAAAGCGAGGCACTAGCAGCGGTAAGAGTTTCGACCCCAACTCACTCCATAGCACCTCTAGGAAGTAACTAGCTCCAATCGACTCCTTCAATGCACCATTTGATGCACCAATTGACTCCTTCAACAATAATATTACTGTTGAATATGACATGCAATAACGCACTTCAACAATGAATGAGATTTCGCAAGGATTTGATAGAGATGTCAGCCTGCAAAAAATGCAGAACATAGGCAGAATAGGGAGTTACAAAGCAGAGGGAAGCCAAAAATGGTGTTGGCTCTGATACCATGTCAGACTAGGAGGTAACTCCTCAAAACAAATCATGATATTCATTCAGGTTGGTCTTTATTATATACATGAGGGAGAGACTGTTCATTTCATCTCCCGGTGACTCTTCATATTTTCTATTATTTATTTACATCAATTATAGTTGTTCACCCAATCTTGATGATTAGTTGTCAACAACCTGCATTTGCATTTAGGACATTTTTATTGTAGTCTCCTTTCATGGGAGAAAACTTCAATATGGATTTGCTAAGCCCTTATTTTTGCAAAGGATTACTTTCTTCAAGTCGCTACAATAAAGTAATTCCTTTTACTCTATTTTCTTATGACAACAAGAAAATTCTCACCTTTGTGGGCAAAGGGAATTGTTAGAATTAGGTCTATACATATAGATAAGTTTAGGTAAGATTAGCATTTAGTTTAGATTAGTTTGAGAAAAAGGGTAACTAGACCCCTTTAAAACTAGTTGAAAACACAAGACCAAATGGAAAAGATTCTAATTTGGGGCTCTAATCAGGTGGTCTCCCAAATGTTGATGTAGTCATTTTTGGCCATCAACAATAGTCGACTATTTCAGAGTTGTTTACCACTGAATTTTCTACATTAGACCTTCTATTCTAACCTCTTTTGATACTTTGAATTTACAATTGAACCCCTCTTTGGCCTTTGTTTCACCATCCCTCAGAGTCCTCTCTAGGTGCATTTTCATTAGGTAGTGATTTGATGCCCTTTAAACATAGAATTCAATCCTTCTCTACTGATTTTTTTTATGCATGAAGTAGGCCTTTTTTACAACAAATCCCAACCACTTTTTCCCTTGATCTTGTGATCTCCGTTTTTGTTGCCTTCTTTTTCTCTTCTTGTGATGTTTTTAATCCTCTTTGGGTGGGAATTAGAGTGTGTTTGATTTCTTTTTTAGCTTTTATGTTCATTTTAGTTTAGTTTTCATTTATGAAATGTACATTTCAACAACACATTTTGTGTTAAATGCAAAACCAGTGAAACTTTACACATTTGCACACACATTACACACCCTAAATAAATGAGTGATTAGTTAACACCTCCAAGCCAAGAGTTTAAAACACAACCAATTAATCTCAACCCACATAGATTTAATGACACTTGGGCACCTAGGAAAAATAATTTAGCTAGGGTAGGGTTGGTGGGGTAGGCATCCCAATAACACCTACCAATCACTTTACATTGAGACAAAGTGGCTATCCAATTTGGGAGATTTCAAATCCTCTATCATCCATTGGTAAAAAACAATGCTTGAGATAGAAACCCATTAGAGTGGGTAAAGCCTAGGTTAAGGATATTAGTGGTTCTCCTTTGAGCTTCCCACTCCATGGTCAGGAATCCAAGTCCAAATCTGACACCAAAAATCTCATCCCTGTTGAATGAAGGTAACCTTAGTTCCCATTCCTAGGATAAACACCCTATAGGGGTGGTTGTGGGATGCAACCATCCCTCTTACCCTACCTTTTAATTGGTAGTTCTGCTTGTGGATATCAAGGCCACCAAAAACATAGCACTAGGATTTGTTTAAGGCGTAGTCAACCTTTAGGATAGGAGTCATTTTTCTCTTTATAGGATGAGATTACTTGAATTAGAATAGCATTACATAGTATTTATCTTGAACTTTGCACCACTATACTTAGTTTTTCCTTACTCTCGTTTGTTCCTTTTATTCAACCTTTTCCTTTAGCCTTTAGTGTTTTCTTTGTCTCGACATCATTGCATCCCCTAGGTGTTTGTTATAGAGACTATGTGGTATGCACCCTTGGTTCCCATTAGGACATACATTAACACTTACTCGATGAGTAAAGGCCCCCCTCCCTAGTCCATCCTTGAACTCTAGTCATTCTAATTCATCCAGTTCATCCTCTAATTTCAATTCCTATTAGCCCCGATTCGCTACCATTTCAAGTGTCAACACTAGCAATAGCGTCGTTCCCAATGTAGGAACTAATAACAAAGAAACTTCCAATGGTAGCGCTAGAAATTCTTGAAGTCTCACTCTTGGAAGTAACATTGAAACCTCACAAGGAATGGTTTTTAGTCAACTGTAGCTTCCCTATATGGCCAGTTTAAGTCTTCATAATTTAAACCAACTTATTAATGATTCTCTTCACCGTGATTTGAACTGACTAGCTATCCCAACCAAGAACATCAAATATACCCAAGTTCGAAGAGAACTCTAGAAAGGATCCCACTAATTATGTATGCTCATTTCACATGTGGTGCTCCTCTAACTCCATTAAAAAGGATTCCATACATCTACACCTCTTTCAATTCACCCTTACCGACATTGCCATGAAATGGTATGTATATCAACCTCGTGCATATAATTTGATGTTTATGACCCTTTCCAATACATTCTTATATTAATTCCATTTACCTATTTGTTACAGTACCAGTTGAAATTTTGACCTCATTCTATCAAAATTCTGCCACCCACATTTTTATCATGTTAAGGATTGGTGAAGAAGGTAGAGCTTGTGCAAAGCCATATAATTCAAAGATAAAGTTTACATGGATTGGTTCTAGCGATCCCTCCTTGCTCCTATTAGTAAATATTGTCATTCTCATTTCCATCAAACCGAAGAGGAGGCCATATTTACCAACTTGAAGTTTGATTTGATCTATGCCCAATCAGGTTATGTCTATGTCATCCTCCATGACCTTCCTAGGCCCGGTTCCTCTTCTACATCAGGGGCATCTCATGTCACTGATGGTGTTACTGGGTCACTATCTTACCCTCAACCTTCGCCATATCTGTAAGGATCCATGGGTTATGGCCAACCTCGGGGACAGAGCGGTATAGTTCCAGCTATGCTTATCCTCTCCCCCGATCCTTCACGATTTAACTCCTACTAAAGAATGCGTACATTTTATTAGTTTCCCATCCACATCAGTCGATGTCAGGGAAAAGTGCTACCTATTTTGGTTATCAAAACGTTATTGCAAATCCATATTATTCTTACACACTGCCTAGTGCTCCATCCCTAATGAGACAAGCACCCCAACCTTCCATTCCCGAACCTCCTATGCCGCAACAACCACTGCTTCCATAAGGCCATGTATATGCTCAGTAGAATGTTTCTCCTCCCTTAACACCAAGAGGAATAATAATGGGAAATTTAACCAAAACCAACCATCTTTGGGAAACTAAGGAAACCAAGGAAACCAAGGTCATCAGACTAATGCCAATAAAGATGATCAGTTTAATAATGCAACCCAAAAATAAGGAACACAACCCAACCAGACAAGGATTTTTGAACCAACAAACTTTGTGCATGTTATGGTACCTATGGACATTATACTTATGAATTTTCCCTTATCCCTCAGATGCACAAAGAATGGGAAGATCAAGAATCTTCCTCTAGAGGGTAGCAACCTATGCCTTCATCTGCAGCTCCCTCTACACAGTCGACAGTGCATAGGAGTCCCATCCCTCAACAAGGATATGTGCCACCCAAGATGGCTAGAGTCCTCCATTTCTCCCCTCTCATTAGCCAGAGAACGGGTCTTACCAACTTTCCTTATGTTGAACTCCAAAGAATTCAACCTCCAAACATGGTCACACCAATCTGAAAAACCTCTTGAAGTCATCAAATATTGGAAAAGATCCATTACATCGAAACACTACCAATTCCCGAGCTACCCATACTTATAACATAGCAGATGAATGAGTACAATATTTTACTACTATGCCAATGATGGAAGTAATCAAGAGGTGGCCATCTCAAAGAAAATGTATACTATATGTTTTATACACTATGGATCCTTCAGAGGATTATGTGATTATCGTTTACATTGACAACACGAATCATCCTCACCTTCCTCCTTCTGGTGCATTTTAGATACTAATATCTAATAAGATCATCCTTTTCCAATGGTTTATAGTCAACGAAAGCACAAACACATGTGTGATGTCTGCTAATGTCTAGAAGGAACTTGGTTCCCTCAACCTTTCACCATCAACTATCACTTTGCTTGCACATGATGGTCACCCCTCACAACTTGTCGGTCTATTCCAAAATTGTCCCTTTGCCATTTTTGAAAAGTAGGTCATGATTGATGTTGAAGTCATTGATGCACCTCTAGGTTATAAAATTTTGCTTGGTTATAGTTTTATGTATGCTATGAAATTTGTCACTTCTTTTTTCTTTTGTACCATGAGCTTTCCTCACAAAGGGAAAATAGTCACCATCAATCGATTGACTTACTACACTTTTTAGTCTAATACATCCCCCCAGAATGTCATTCGTTCGATGGAGGGTAACAACTCCATGCCTTTCTTAACTAAAATATCTCTCGGGGTCTATAAATACTCATCATTTATTAGGGATTTTTATGGCCCACCACTTGTTCCCACTAAGACTAGCTTGTCTAATGTTTGCATGAATCAAGCATCAAGCGCTGCTCAAAATCTTGGTACATATTCCCAGCAGCCAACTTAGACACAACCTGCTACTCCAAACTTAGTTGGTTCCTCAAGAGGAGTTCCTCCTCGCTACCATCCAATTGGCCACATTCATTTCTTTTTCCTACTACCAAGAATAGTCTCCACCCATGTGATGGCTTTGCCAAGTCTTCCTAAATTTGCTTTGGGGATCCGAGTTTGGTATATTGATCCTTTTGCGAACAATCCACTCAATCAACTCAAACCTTACATGGCTTTGAAACCAGTACAACCGATTCCCATCACCCCTACCACTACTTGAGTTCCACCTCAACATCAACAACAATTCATTCCTATTGTCAAAGAAATTGGTAAGGAGGAAAGATCGAAAGAAAGGGGCAAGGAGAAGGCAACCCAAGTGACAAACACTCTATCTATAACACCTAAGTCTACTCATCCATGATCTTTGTGTGATCTCCATGGTCATGCCACCAATAATTTCCCTAGCCTTCCCCATTTACAGAGCATGATTTCTAAAGATGAAATTCAACCAGACCAAAATATCCATGAGGTGTAAGTTACCTTACCTAAATCATCTAAGAAAAATAAATATTTATACACAAATCATTTAGGTGCTTTGTGTGATGCATGATGAGCCCTAGTATTGCAACAAGAATTTTGCAACTCCCAAGGCTACCAACCTAAATTATTAACCTGAGGTTCATATAAACTTAAGAGGTGTCAACACTATATGTGCAGCAAACACATTCCTCTTCCTAGTCAAAATCCATTTGATGCAATTGAAAGAAGGAAATTAAACAACTTCAAATGAGCAAAGATTTAGGCAAGCCACCAATCCTAAGTTGCAAAAGGTAAATAACAAGAAGCAAACATATTCTACTTTTGCTAGAAAGTAAATGACAAAAAGAAAATTTATTCTATTTGTTAAAATGTAAAGAACAATGAAAACCAAGAAAATATAATCTATCTTACTAGAAAATAAATGACATTAAAGGAAATCTATTCTATCTTGCAGGAAAGAGAATTCCTATATTACTTTTGCAAGAAGGAAATCACACTTTGCTTAAAGTAAATTGTGGAAAGGAAATCTAGACTAATTATATAAATCAACATTCAAGAAGCAAGATATGTAAGAGCTAAATGGCGACCTAACCAAGCCTCAGTTCAACCAAAGTGGTCTTGTTAGTTCTGCTACGAAACGCTGGTTTTCTAAGAAGCATGGTCTGTGTGGTTGTGTCCAAAGGGGCTCACATTGGTCACTTGTCCTTTTTCTTTCCTATCTCACTTACTCTCCACCACCTCCGTGTCCCTATTTGCATCCTAAACCCAAAAAAGTGACTCCTTTTGGCTCTAGCCCCAATCGGAAAACCCCAAACCCATCATAAAACCTTACCCATATGCCCTCATGGGCTCCTAAACCCCTCGCTGCATCCCTGCCGTTGATCTTCCCCGTCGATCCAATGGCTCCCATCGCACCTAATAAAGGCGACTCGCTCTACCACTCCCCACGGTCAAATCATCTCCACCAAGATTTGACGGTCTTTGCCCTCATCGCTTCGACAACTTAATCGAGTGTTAGTGCGCGATGAGAGCGGTTTTTCTCTCTCATTCGCCACTACGTGTCGATCGCTAAATGGAATCGCTCAACCCGGGCTTTTACCACTTTATGCCCGAAAGCAGTGCGATGGAAACCATTACTGCCTGACCAATCCGCCCCACCCATTAAACATCTGTGTAGCTCCATAGCGCGATGACTGTCTGATCTATCCGATGGAGATCTAACGGCCCCAACTCACCCCACTCTCACCTCAGGCTATAGCCTTCCATCAAGCCATCTCCGCTGTTCATTTCCCCAATCCGATGACCATTCTTCTCACTCACCCAAATCGTCCACCACCCATGCGTTCCACATCCTCTGACCATTTTGTTGCTTGAAGAAGGAGATGACCATATCCGCCATCATAAGTCACAGTTAGAACCCCAACCGCCATATTTAATAGAAAGCATGGCCAAGGGAGAAAAGGACAAGCACAACTCTGTAACTGAGTGTATCAGTCATGGACTCCACCAGTATGAGCACTCCAACCGCCTAGAGGATAGCACAACACCTGAGCAGATCAGATTCACCCACTGAAACAAGCAACTTTGTTCAGAGACTCCATCAGGTAGTTAAATGCAGTTGGTGGTCAATTATGACCCCTCCATACCTAAACGGTCAAGTGCCATAGTATTGTAAACTTATAAATATCCAAAAACAAGATGGAATCAAGGTTGGGATTTGATGTAAGGTTCAACTTTTGAAGACTATAGACATTTTGTCACTTGCAGTGTCTCATCTTCATTTTTAGCTAATACAAGCTTCTTTTGCTGTTAATTTCTCACTGTTCATTTTCTTCTTATTCTAAAGTTGTGCCCTATATGCTGTATTCTTGAGCTCCTGGTCTTTAGCACTAGATAACTGTCATCTTATCTCTGTGTTAAAGTATTGATTGCATCACTGAATAGGTTACTCAGGCTTCTTTCTATCTAATGCAGGAGAGTTATCATCCTGTCCTTGCATTAATAGATTAGATTTACAGGTTTCTTTACTGGTTTCAATCGGCCATCACATGGTCTTGTGCATCTATTGGTGTGGTCAGTATTCTCCATATTCACTTAACATCTAAAACTGTGAGCATTGGTGGTCTAAATCCTTGTATTTTGAGGGTGTTCATGCATGTCTGAAGTGAAACAGAGTGAAAGTGGTTATCTGGCTTGAACCAAACCATCATTCCTTCCATTAAACTTGCAACAATAGTTGAATTTATATGTTACCAGGCATCTCCGAGCTACAACCTAGGAGATTTTCTTGGAATCCTAACAAGTCTCAGAGAATTCATAGGCTATAAATCTACATCCACCATGAATTTGGAGTGAATTTGGTTAAGGAAGTTTTAAAAAACAAATTGCTACATGATTGCTACCATATTGTTATTTCTCGAGTTAACTTGCCGAATGCCTAAGAAAATTAAATTCAAATTAGATGGGAAAATTTTTGTATTAAGTAGGATTTCCTATGACTCTAATCCATGTGGAATTACTCAAAAATACCCCTGTTAACATGTGCTAAAAAATAGCAGAAAAGTACTTCTCTAAAAACTGGAAATTCAAGAATTAGTGAGCTAGTTAACCTATCAAATTCCTAACCTGATCAATTGAAAATGACATGGGGAATTTTTTATTATTAATTATAATATTTTTATAACTCAATATAAGTGCAATAAACTCAAAATAGCTTTGTTAACATGTGCTAAAAAATAACAGAAAATTACTACTAAAAACGAGAAATTTCAGAGCAATGAACAAGTAAGTTGATCTAAGTGCCCAAATGCCTAGGCTAATCAAGTAAAAATGTTGTGGGATATTTTTTTATTATTAATTTGGATGTTTTTAAGATCAAATATAAGTGTAATAAACTTGAAATAAGACCATTAATATGTGCTAACAGAAAAATACTACTAATTTTCTAGAGAATACTACCATAAATTCTAAAATTGTGAACTAGTAAACCAATCCAAGTAGATCAATCATGGATATGACTTTGCAAAATTGTTCTAAATATGCATCATACTTGTGACATCATAAATGACACACAAAACAACTCTCTTCAATCGTTTAACCAATATAACCTACAACAAATGAAACATGAATACTAAATGCAGAAATATAAAAAACAAGAATAGTAGATGCAAATGAAAACATTAAGAGAAGATAAAGAAATTGTACAACAGGGCTTTGAGGCTCCTGGGATGGCCAAGTCCAAGGATACTCAGAGTCCTATTAAGGAAACCAAGCATTAAAAGCTAAAAATGATATTGAACTTCATTATTTGAATCAATTCAAGTACATCCCTACTAGAAATGAAAGTAGAGCTGCTAAATAACAAATTTTCTCCATAATAAGGCTAAGAAATACATGCCCCTATAGGTAATTTTGAATTGGTACTAATAGAAATATATGGGGAAACATACTCCTTGAAAGGGGGCAACTTTCCCCTCCAAAATCCCTCAAAATTGGATCTAGTTCTAAATAGTAGGAATTTTCATTTAATGACAGGGAACACATTCCTAGTTTTTCTCAATCAGTGGAGATCTAGAATCTGTCAATGATTTTATGATATTTTATTCATTTATTGGTCCATCCTATAGAATACTGTGGTAGGGAATAAGTCTCTAAATTCTCTCATTCAGAATTGCCTCAATATTCTCTCAATATTCTATAAAATAAATAATATTAGACACGTAATATGAATTATCCATAAACCTTCTTAATGAACACATTATAGCTCAAAAAGATGTCATCAAATGAAAAAAGGGAGGTTAATGGTGGTAAAGGATGGTTAGATGGGCATTAATTTGTGTTTAATTTGGAGGCCCATCATACTTCCCTACTTAAAGTGTTGTTTATCCTTTGAGCAACTTAGTCACCTAACTGTACCTCATTCCTAGTGTAGTTAGCCTCTTTCTTGTACATTTCTCAATCCTTTCTCTTACAAAGCTTGGTTGTAGGTTCTGTAAGGAAAATCACAAAAATATAATTCTTCTTTTCATGCACAAAAACATAACTTTTCTCTTTGCAAGTGAACTATGTAGGATTGTAGGTTAAAGTGGTATCATCTCCATTGCATTCACACCCTCTCCCTTGACACACTCATTTAATTTTCACTCACACTTCCAAATTGTCTATGAACAGAAAAATCACAAATTTTCTTGAGACCATTTTTCTTCCTTTTTACCAATGTGCAAGATGGGGTATTGAAAGTTTATAGGTTTGGGAAGGTCTTCCACATCCTTTACCAACCTCCTGCTACCTTTTCCCACCATTTGGCCTCCTTTAAAACCCTCAACATGCCTTCGAATGCAATCATGTCACAAAATCCATCAAAACTTGACCAAAATTGCACCTCGGGCCTATTTTTTTCCTCTTACATTTCTATAACATCTTCTAGGACTTGGACACAAGCTAGAAGAGATCAAAGGCCCCATCGAAAACCTCTTTTTATCACTATGGTTTGAGTTTTATTTTTATGATGAATTCCTTCTTTCCTTTTGCTGCCTTCTTCTTCTCTGTTGTGGCCTAGATGATTTCCCAATTGCATCTACTTCTACCTCTGGTTTTTCCTCTTCCTTCCCTTCAATTTATTTTTATTTTTCTTCTTCTCCTTCCTCTCCAGCTTCTTCTTCTAAATAACTATGTTTTGTTGTCTCTTATGCTCTAGTAAAGCTTGAGCTTGGGTTTCCATGAAAGAATACCTATCCATGTATATAAAGTATGACCAAAGCACAAAGTTATTGTTGAGTTTGTGGGATCCTCCTATTGAAACCTCCTCCCATGTTCCCTACTATAGTTTCTTCAAAATTTTCAAGGAATTTTATGTCAATTATTAGTTTCTGGGAAACCTAGGGTTTCAAAGCAGAGATGAGAGGAATGGTGTTCTTTTGCTAATCAAAGGTAGGAAATTTCATGCCAAATTTAAAAAAAAACTACCCTTATGCTAGCATGTTCTTACATAAAAAAAAAATTAGGGTTTGAAATTTTTTAACTTTCAGGGGTTTGCTACACAATGCCTCTATCGGAAAAATATGACCAATTTCACCAACTTTTCTATGCATGGATGGTGAGGAAAATTTCTAGTTACCCCTCCCTTGGAGGTTCCTTCATGGGTTTTGGAGGAAAATTTGCAGAAAAGTGAGCCCTTTATCATCTCTTAGGCCAATCCTGTAGCAGTAGTCTGTAATCTTGTAGCAATAGTTTGCAATCTTATAGAAGGTACCTATGACCTTGTAGCAGCACTTTGAAGGTCATGTAGCCCCTTTACAATAGTCTATGAAAGAAATAACTCAAGTAGTTTGGCCTCAACTTAAAATGAAATTTTTTATGTGCTAAATGAGGCTCAAGCCCACTTAAGTTATTGGTGGTTGGCTCAACATGCTATATGAGTTGGCCCCCACCTAACACGTTGGCCCACCCTTCATAGTCACCACCTTCTTCTTTTCTTCACACTTTTGATTGATAAAAGGAGATAACTGCAGTTAATTGTCAAAGGTGGTTGAGACCATTGACCCATCCTTAGCTTATAAAATCTTTGTCTGATGCATTAATAACACTTCTTCAAATACGATGCACTCGAAAGGAAGGGTTAGGAATGTACATACCTAATCTTAATTGATGATTCTCATGTTGATATGTCGCAGTTGATGATTCTACCATTTGATGCTTACATGAGGTTGCTGGAATATAGATGTGACTACATGTGTTCCCTTTGAGGTTCAATTTGTTGTCTTTGTTGATCCATTCTCTGTCTTGAAGAATTATTTTTAATGATCATTACTGATTGAATTTATTTGAATCTATTGATCAGAAAACCAATGCCTCCATTGATGGGATCTTGTAGCTACTAAGGACTAGTGCAAGAGCCACTTGAGATTCATAATGCTCAAAAATCTCGGTCTGGTGCTTTAGATGTGATTTTGTAGGGTTCATGCATATTGCTACAGGACTGTGTGTCTTCCTATATAAGTCACATAGACCCATTACGATCACACTTTTCAATGAGTGGTTCTTTTCAAAAATCTTGATAAACGAGAAGGTTGTTGGTTGTGGATAGGGAATTTTTCTGTGATGGAATTGGGTGGAAAGTAGGGGAAGGGCTATGTTTTTTATGGATGGTAAGTGGAATGAAGGTGGAAATAGTGACAAATAATAAATTGGATGGATGATAGTGGTGTGGTGGAATATTTTTTCATTCCCCCAAGGAAAACATAAGATTTGACCCCTCTCTCTATCTCAATCACATTCCTATAGAAAATCTGGAAAATCCTATAGCAATTATGGAACAATAATGTAGCAAACTTGTTTAACCCATATCTCTCAAATAGTTTATTAGATTCAGATATTTTTTTTAGAATGTTTCCATCATCCTTATGAATCCTCTCATAAAAACATTGGTTAATGGATGCACGAATCTCGAGAAAAATGGAAAATGAACGTAGGCGATGGTGGTCAAATTCTCAAAAGGTATGCACTGGAATTTGTTGAAATTTATTGAGAATGTTACCATCACCCTTATGCATCTCCCCATGAAACATATTGGAAAAAATATGCACAGTATTTGAGATATGGTCAAAAACAATTCTGCCCTGTATTTTGGCAATCCTGCAGCAAAATAGAACTTTCTTGTAGCAATTCAGGACAACCAGGAAAATGAACGGAAAAGGATTGAAAATGATCAGTGAATGTTATGAATGGTTAGGAAATGGATGAGAGTGATATGGGGAAGCTTCCTTGTTCTTATGGAGATGCATGCATTAGGCTTGGAGCCAAATATGTAGGTTGACCTATTTAGAGGGACGTTTCCTATGTGTTTTTATTTTCTCCTTTTCTCTTCTTCTTTCTCTTTTTTTCTAGGCCTATTGGCTACCTCAATGAGGTTTTCAACTAGCAAGTCTGCTAGGCACCTCAGAAGAGGTTTTCACCTAGGATTTATTTATTTCTTCACTTTTTTTCTCTTTCTTCTAACCCATTGAATACCTCATGGAGGTTTTCAATCAATGAGCCAATCTTAGGCATCACAAAGAAGGTTTTCATTGAGATTTTATTTTTTACTCTTCTTTTATTTTTTCTCTTTTTCCATTTTTTATTTGGATTTTTTTCTTATCCTACTCTACTTGAAAACAAAAAGAAGATCTCTTTCAAGTATAAGAATACTTCCAATGGAGCCATGTGCACATCAAGATAAAAAATAAAATCATGTGTAGGCTCGAAAGACATGCTTTGACATATACCAGAATATGAGAGACCAAATGCTTTGACTTTGATGATGCCAAACATTGTTGAAGATAATGGTGGTCCTGCTTAATGATTGCCAGGAACCAAATTCAATGTAGTTGAGTTCACTTACTCATATAAATCATTTTTTATATCTTCTTTGTCCATGGCATTCAAATATTCTACTATTTTTTTATTAGCCCCTTGAACACATAAAGGATTTGATGATAAGCATTGTATAAATTATTGAATCTCAGGCTCCAATGGCTGCTCTCCATAAAATGAGGTCCATGATTCTTTAGTCTTCTCTGGATATTCTTCTTCTTGATGTTGTTCTTTAATGACAACAGATGAATTTGTTTTTGGAATACTCTTATTTTGGAGATTTTTCCTCTTAGCATTGTAAGGGGGTTGAGGAATTTTATTGTTGGGGTTTGGAGATGGTTGTGTAGGAAATTGAGTGGGAGTGGGTCTCTAAAATGGTTGTGGTAGAGGTGGATGGGATCGATAACATTGATTTTGGTATGGAGGATATTGAGGATGTTGAGGGAAATATGGATCACCACATTGAGGAGGTTGGTGTTGATATGGATGAAAAGGAAGAATGACATATTGGAGAGGATAAGACCATGAATATGGAGGAAAATATGGCTCACCCCATTAGGGAGGTTGGTGTTGATATGGATGAAAATAAAGAATGACATAAGACCCCTGATATGGTTGAAGAGGTTGGGGAGGATATGACCCTTGTTGATATGAGTTGAAAAAGTAGAGATGCTCCATGCGTCCATCTAACTTCTCTACAACATCTTCTTCTTCTACATGCATATGATAAATTAGGGGGGTTTGTGGTGTTGAAGAAATATATATATATATATATATATATATATATATATATATTATAATATATATATAATATATATATTTTTTAATTTTTTTTTAATGAGAATGATAATGTAATGCAACGAAAGATGCCTAATGCATTTTTTTTGTAAAAAATAAAGAGGGAACAATTCCAAGAACAAGAGAGTTCTTTGTTTAACACCCTCCTTGGCAATGACGCCAAAAAGTGATGATCCCAATTATTGTAAAAATAATGTTGCAACTCCAAAGGATACCAACTTAAATTATCAACCTGAGGTTCGTACAAAATTAAGAGGTGTCGACACTATATGTGCAATAGACACCTTCCTCTTCTTATTCTGACTCCCTTTGATGCAAGTGAAAGAAGGAAATTAAAGAAATTCAAATGAGAAAAGATATAGGTAAGCCACCAATCCTAAGTTGGAAAAGGTAAATAACAATAAGAAAACATATTCTACTTTTTCCGGAAAGTGAATGATAGAAAGGAAATCTATTCTATTTGAAAAAATGTAAAGCACAATGAAAACTAAGAAAATATAATCTATCTTGTTGGAAAATAAATGACATTAAAGGAAACGTATTCTATTTTGTAGGAAAAAAGAAGTCCTATATTACTTTTTCAAGAAGGAAAGCACACTTTGCTTAAAGTAAATTGCAGAAAGGAAATATAGAATAATTGCAGAAATCGACATTCAAGAAGAAAGAAATGTAAGATCTAAATGGCAACCTAACCAAGCCTCAGCTGGTCTCAGAGAATTTATAGGTTATAAATATAATTCCATGAGGAATTTGGACTAAATTTGGGTAAGGAAGATTGCAAAAACAAATTGCTACAGTATTACTTCAATATTGTTATTTCTTGAGTTAAATTATCGAATGCCCAAGAAAATCAAATGAAAATGAGATGGGATTTTTTTATTATTATTATTATATTAATTAGGATTTATTAGGACTCCAATGCAAGTGGAATCACTCAAAAATACCCCTATTAACATGTGCTAGAAAATATCAGAAAATCACTACTCTAAAAACTGGAAATTCAAGAATTAGTGAGCTAGTTTACCTATCAAATATCTAACTTGATCAAGCAAAAATGCTGCGGGAATTATTATTATTATTAATTAGAATATGTTTATCACCCAATCCAAGTGGAATAAACTCAGAATAGCCTCATTAATCGGTGCTAAAAAGTAACAGAAAATGTCTATTAGAAACGAGAAATTTCAGAGAAATGAACAAATAAGCTTATCTAAGTGCCCAAATGCCTAGGTTAACGAAGTGAAAATGTTGTGGGGTAAATTTTGTTATTAATATGGATATTTTAAAGCTCCAATACAGTGGAATAAAATTTAAATAAGCTCATTAACGTGTGCTAATAATTAGCAGAAAATCAATACTATTTTGGTATAGGATACTTCCAGAAATTTCAAAATTATGAACTAGTAAACCAATCCAAGTAGATCAATCATGGATATGAATTTTCAAGGTTGTTGTAAATATGAATCATTCTTGTTACTTCATAAATAACTTGAAAAATAATTCACTTCAATAATTTAACCAATATAACCTACGACAAATGAAACATGAATATTAAATGCAAAAATAGGAAAACCAAGAATAGTAGATGCAAATGAAAACATTCGAAGAAGATAAATAAATTGTACTGTAGGGCTCTGAGGCTCTTAGGATGGCCAAGTCCAAGGATACCGAGAATCATATGAATTAAACCAATCTTTAGAAGCTAAAAATGACACTAAATTTCATTATTTTAATCAATCCAGGTACATCCTTGCTAGAAATGAAAGTAGAGTTGCTAAATATCATTTTTTTCTCCACAATAAGACTAAGAAATACATGCCCTTAGAGGAAAATTTTATTTTTAATTATACAAATATATGGGGAAGCATTCTCCTTCAAAGGAGTCAACTTTCCCCTTCAAAATCCTTTAAAAAGTGGATTTGGTCCTTAATAGTAGGAATCTTCATTTAATGACAGGGAACACATTACTAGATTTTCTCAATAAGTGGAGCTCCAGAATCTATGAATTATTTTAGGATATTTTATTCATTTATTGGTACATCATGTAGGATCTTGTGGTAGGGAACAAGTCCCTAAATTTTCTCATTTAGAATTTACACAACATTCTCTTAGTATTTTGCAAAAATAAATAATATTAGGCACATAATATGCAATTATCTCTAAACCTTCCTAATGAACACATTGTAACTCAAAAATATGTCATCAAATTAAAAAAAGAAAGGTTAAATGTGATAAAATATGGTCAGATGGGCCTTAATTTGTGTTTAATTTCAAGGTCCATAAACAGGTACGAACATTATTCCCATCTTTGTCCTCATCTCCACTATTTTCATGATTCTCTTACCATTCTTCACAACATGGATGCCACCTGTAGTGACCCCACAAACCCTCTACTTGTAGCCCCTTATACAATTTCATCACCAGGGTAGGAGGTTACTCAATCCACCATCGTGATTCCACCTACTAATGTGGAAATTATGGACAATTCCATACTCATCCTTTACTCGTCATCATCAATGGAATCAACTATTTTAAACTCCTTAGGAGTGTGTGAGTCTATTTATTTAGGTTCATCCTCTAAATTTAATTCGGTCTCAATATCAGTGGACCCTAAATCCACTTGTCATCAGTCTTCGCTAGAAGAAATTGCAAATGTGAACCATGTATCCCATGATGATGATCCATTAAAAAATCCCTTACTTCGAACCCAAAAATTTGAACTACATCCACCTTATGGCAATTATGTTGCTAGACAATGTTTGGGTGAGGGGGAATCTAGTTTTGAGGGTCCATAAGAAGAAATTCTCCCCAACCCTAATACTGCATCTTGTAGTGTCAACTAAAGTACCATTATTCTTCCCCATATAAAATAAATTATAGAGTTCCATATCACTCCAAATCATCTTAATGATAATCCATTTAATCATTCCTACATCTTATTCCAACACCCCAGGCCCTTATACATTGTTGTTGTTCAAACTCAGTGTCATTTAGGTGAGAATCAGTTCGTTATATTTGAATCCACTCTTTGGTATGGTGATATCATATGTGTGAACCCAAAAATTTAGTCCATTTGACTCATATATGCAGTACCATATGAGATTGGAACTCCACCATTTCCTTTCTCCAACTGTAACCATCCCTTAATATTCCCATAAGAAGACAATCACAATATCAAATGAAAATGAAAAAATAACATCCATATTAATATTAGATATCAAAATCACACAAGTTTTTGGAATCCATTATTCTAAATACATTCGGCATGTCCATAGCATGCTACATACACATCTAGTTGGGGGCATCATTCCCACTTTTTCATACATGATCAATCCCCCCCTTAATCATCATATGCTAGTGGGAAGTATCTCATGCTTGGGGGAATTATGTCTCTCCTAGCCACCTTCTTATTTGATTAACATCAGTCTCAATGTAGACCCCAAAGGTCAATTATCCTTTCATTCCTTGGATAGTTTGTTCCACTCATCTCTCTGGTGAGCCATATACACTTCACATATAACAGATGATTGATACCATATATTCAAACAATCTACTCTTTGTGATTCCATATTTACCACCCAATCACCATGTTTGACTTTGTGGGTGAGGATGAATTTATACCCCCTCTAGTAGTACAATCCCTCATTCTTTCTTCCCTTGATTCTTCACTGGGAAACATTTTCCAAGAAGCATTAAGGCCATTCTTTGCATTGATTTGATAATTCATCTGGAAGCCATTGTTTCTACAATATGCAAGTATCCTCCCATTTAAATCAATTATCTTCATGTTTGCCACTTATACTCAGGCACCAATTTTTCTATGCACATGTTAACTTATATGTTGATATGTGTCATGAGTAACCACTGTTTACTCATGTTTTTTAGGGTCTCCTTTGGTTAAATTCCCTATAACATTTTACATATTAGTAACACCACCCCATTCATTTCATTTTCTTATATTTTTTGGATATTTATGTAGGGACCCTCATACTTTGGTAGGTGGATCAACCCATCCATCTCTTGCATTTTCCACCTATCGAGTGTTAGATCCTACCCCACATGGGAAATCCAACACTACTACTCCTTTGCATTTTGGTGCCAATATCATTAGAGACCCTTCCCTTCGGGAGCCTGATTTGTTTTCATAACCAGATCCAACATCATTTTCATTTCTCACTTTTATGATCACAAACCATTTCCCCTTGGACTCCCCCCCTCTTATGACACTGTATCTTATCCCAAGAAGGCCTTGTACCCCTTGTACTTAGGTCAATTTATGGCAGTATCACTAAGTCACACTTTTTCAAAGAATCAAATATGAGTCACCCTTATATCCCATGGAGTCTATTTTGAACCCCCTTGAGTCTTGTTACGATATATCCTCCCCTCCATGCACCGCATTCATCCTATATTGCCCAAATTTGACCTTGAGACATTCTGATTTGTCTTTGAAAAGAATCCCTTTGAGTAAGGGACCATCCCCTCTAGAATCATATTAGTTAATATCATGTCAATTTTTCATGTTATGTTCTAAGAAGGGAAGTCATAAGCCCATCCATCATTCCTCATCATCCTCCCTGGTGTCAATGTATATCAGTCACATTTCTATGTTTCTCGTGCCTTTGTTGAGGACTCCTCATTGCCTCCGCTATGGTGGGCCCTCCCTTGTCAACTTCAGCACATTTATTCCAGGAGAGTGGTCTAGATGGAGGTGTACCTTAGACCCATATGCTTCATTATTGGGTGCATTGGATCAAGAAAATGGAACCATCACTTCCCTTTGACTTGGTTGTTTCTCGCATGCTTGACTCCATCTCATTATCAAATGATCAAGAATCATAGACTTGATGGTCCAATGTTTTAGGAGATTGTTCCAACATTCACTAAGCATGTGTCAGATGTTTCCGACCTCATAAGGGGGTGGATCTTCATGTAAGCCCTCACATGCACAACCATCAATAGTTATCACCCAACCTCATAAGTAGTTCTGTCAATTTGACTAACTCGGTTTTCGTCAATCACAAAGCCCATCAGATGATCCCCTCCTTCAGTTGGCTCATTCAAATCTTGAGAGCCCCATCCTGTTCAACAAGGCTTATTTAGTTGTGATCTCCCTATCACATCATCTTGGGGGCATTCAGTCCTATGTAATCATTTCAACAACACTCATTATATTAGTTCTGGCCTCTGTATTCTAGGTACATATGTATATGGTACTCTTTTGTATCATTGTATTATTTTGTTGCTCATTGATGCTAGAATACCATGTATCATGTGTTATTTTTCTCAGCCCCACATTCTTGGGTGCACCATTATTTTTGTACTAAGTCATCTCGGCGGGTATGCTATGCCTCCCTTCCTCATTGAGGTCATGCAAACACCAGAAATGATACATTCCTCTAACAATTAGGTCTCACCTCCTTCAGTTTTAGTCCTTCCCTATGCCACAATCTCTCTCTCTCTCTCTCTCTCTCTCTCTCTCTCTCTCTCTCTCTCTCGATCTCTAGATATAGATATATATATATATATTTATATATATATATATATATGATGCCCCTTAAGTGTCTCATGAAAGTGACTCTACATTGTATTTCGGTCATATGATTTTCTCCTAACACTCATACATTGGGGAGAAATCCATTATCACCTAAAAAGTGATCACCTAGCCATTTTCCACTAGGATGATTGAAATACACCATGCAATATGGGTTTTAAACATAAAACCCCACCTTCACCTTAAAAAGTAATTAGAGAACCACTTTTCCTAAAAAAAAAATTGTTTACCCACTTGAAAATAACCTATAAATTCATTTAATTAATTTTGTGTTATTTCATATTTACCCATTTTGAGAAAATAATTAAAAATATTTTCACTCATCTATAGGAATAATTACACAAATCATTATTCATTTATTATTATTTAATCATTTAACTTCTCTCCCTTCAAATAATTAGTAAATCATTATTTAGTAATTATTTATAACTCAATTTGACGATATCTTCTTAAAGTAATTAAGAAATCATTTTTATTTATTAATCACTTCAACCACTTTTCTTAATTAACTCAATTAATCACCATTTCTTGATTTAGTTCACGAAATAAATATTTTTGGTCACTTCATTAATCTTTTCCTCTCTTAAATATAATAAAACACTTCTAATTATCAGATCTTGATTTGGGATAATAATATTTTATTATTTGACTAGATCTAGATCTATCTTAGCCTTTGATTATGATTAGAGAGTTTTTTTCTCCACTATATACACATGATCATTGTCATCCTTATCATTTTGTCCTAATTACTCACGAGCTCTCCATTCTGAGTTCAACCAACCTTCTACTTTTCCCATTTGCAACCAGGAAGAGAGAGAGAAAGCAACTACAGGAAGTGTAGGGACTCAAAAGGACCCTCCCATGGAGGAGGACATTAAAAACATGAATTTGCGTTCCACTCTACCAAGTGTTATTAATAATAAAGTTTGATATTTTTCCATTGGGTTTCTTGTTATGATTTTTGGCTTGAATTTTTAGTATTTGTAAGCTCCTTTTGCAGGGTTTTCTAGCATCTTCCTTGCATATCTAAAAATCTTGATGAAGTTTATAGAGTTTTTGAAGCATATATTTATTTTTTTCTTGGTTGTTAAGAAGGATTGTCACCAGCTGTAAAATTATTTTTTTGGCACCCCTACTTAGAAAAATACACCTAATAAAAACCTTGATGCTAGAGTTTTAACATCAAAGGAAATATTTCAACATATATAATAAAAATGAGTCATTAAAAATGAACCATAAACAATTATATGATAGTGGAAAGTCGGTTGACTACGGGATCTCCATGTTCCACCCAGGACATAGATCGTGTGGTTCAAAATGTCAACCATAAGTCACCCCCAAACTAGGATCAAATCCATAGGAAATAGTTGTAAATAGAACAACCAAACCCTTTTGAAGGCACTAACCCTAGTAACCTCAGTTTCCCACGACAAGCTCACTTTCTCCTGACTAACACCCAAGTGGCACAACCTGAGTCTCTTGATAGTTCCCACCTCCCAAGGCACCTTACAAGCAACCAAAATGATCTCAACCTACAACTCTAGGAGATCTGCTACTCTCTAGTGTCCAATATCCCACTAGCCAAACTGAATAACCCCATAATTGGTGCTAGATTCCAAAATAAGACTCATCGATTATCTTCGAGTTGAGTTCCCATTAGACCTCCATGGCCAACAAGCCATAGCGAGAGCCACTAAGCTATTGGAGCCACCATGGCTCACAAAAATAGGATGTATCCAATTCAGCGTGGTTATTGAATAACCACACCTCAACTAGTTTTAAAGTCTAGCCTAGGACTCCTTCACTATTCTCCTCAGTTTCCATTCCTAGAAGGAATGACTGAATGTTTTTCCCCAAATCAGAAGAACTACACTTATTTTATATACATGGATTTACCCCGCCATGTGGTGGCCTCTAGATCCATGTGGACCTTGGGTGCCTTTCCTCCAAAACCAGTTAACCATTGCTTTCTTCCTAGAGTTACGCCTCCCATACTATTTTCCAGGGAGTGGTGTTACAAGTCTATTTGGGTACATCACTCCCAACGATCAAATAAGCGTAAACAGGGTCTATCAAACTCTAATTCAGTTTCTACATGCTCTAGACATGCCACCTCATTGAGTGCTTTCATCCATGAGAGTTTCCTAACTTCAAAACCTGTTGAAATGCTTCCTTGGGTCACCAGTGCACCCCTGGTCAGGGGTAAGTGCTATGGAAAGAAGGTAGCCCCATTCAAGGGTGCGTTGCAGAGCACCTAAGCCCACTCAAGCCTGCGCTTGGCAAGAATCCTTGAAATGTTCATTGGATACTAAGCATATTCCTCCTTTCTAGAGCCTTTTAGAAGGAATCCAGCTCTTATCCTATTAATATGATCTCGACTTAGGATAGCCTTGGATCATCTATTCCTCTATCCTCTCATCCCTTTGAACATGGAAACTAATCATCCAATTATGGAAAACCATTAAATGCCATACTAATGACAAAACCACTTGCATTCATCTATAAATTGGCCTCCCATGATAGAGCCAAGGAGCTTGGAGATTATAGAGAAATATTGTTGGCTTAGAGACTTGAAATCATTGTCAAGTAATGCTATGTCGCTGGATTGATGTTGATATTGGTGTGATGAGGGCTTGGACTAAGTTGGATGACTAACTGTTACACATTAATTTGTCACTGACCCCACATTCCCTAATTCCGGACACTGCCAGTCCATGTTATTGACACCTGCCTTGTGTCATGTTGTAAATTATGTGTCAATGTCTTCCTTGTCATCTCAGGAAGAATACCTCAATTCACTACTCCTAGAGTAGACCCTTTTTTACCTATGTTTTTGGGTCGTCATGGGAAGGCGGTTGTTCCACCCATGAAGATGGCCAAGATTGCAATAGCCCTAGTGAAGTCTTCGTTGTGTCTATGTGTTGCACTCGCGACAATCTACTTTTGTCAAGTTTTTTAAACAACTCGTCGAAGCTTCAAAGTGTAACAACATCATGGGCAGTCCTAGGGTTGGTTTTTGGACTAGATGAGCTCACTTCTCTCCTTTGGGATGGTTGTTCCACCTTTTGTGCAACCCCTCAAAGGGATAATCTCTTTCTCCCATCTCTTATGGAAGCTCCTCCTCCTATCAATACTTCTTCCACGCCTGAGATCAACTAGCTTAGTAGCTTCAGAGTTCAAGAATTCAATAGTAAGAGTAGAGATTTTTTGCTAGAGTGTGGAGGTAGCCTCTCATGTAACTTAGTTTGGGATGGTTTTGAGTGGAGTTAACTTGATTGTAAGAGTACTCTAACATTAGCCTTTTGGGTAGGAGAGAGAGTTATTCATCTTTTGGGAGATAGTATACGAGTGAAAGCTTACAGAGACATGCTGACATGACCCCTCTAAGGGACTTACGATGTCAAGGCTTGGTTGTAAGTTCAACTTTGATTTACATTAATACCAATCAACAACTTATTTATTATATCATATGTCGAAATGCATAATGATAGCTTGAAGCTCCTTGACTCTTTAAGTAGATAGTTTTTGTCGTACTCTATTATGTTTGTGGTTGTGTTCTATATTTATTTTCAGGTACAAGCGATTAGAAGAATGAAATCTGGAGCAACACAATAGAAACTTCATCAAAGGATGGTTTGAAGTTAAGCCTTCATGGCATCAACTTTCTAAAGAAATTTGCTTTGGTATTGTCTTTTCTGTGACTAGACCCACTCTAGGGCTAGAGGGGTTGCCTCTAGCGCAGAGGGAACTTGCCTGTGTCACAAGTTGGCGACTTCGCTGGGGACCGATTTGTCTTTTGTCTCTTGATTTGAGTCTGTTTTATTTGTTTACCATCTCCTTTACATTTGGGATGTATTTTTCATGTTCTAGGTTTTTTTGACTACTCCCGGTAGTCTTCCCTCTATCATGAGTGATAGGTCTGGCCTTCCCTCAGCTAGTTTTTAAAAATTTTCCTTTGTTTTAAGATCGTCGCAATTTATTTTGTGACAATTGCCAAGATAGTCACACTTGGGCTATCTTCTTAGTTGCGCCTTCTGTTGTTTGGTGCAATTAAGTTGCCTCACAGTTGCGAAGAGCTCTGAAATTGGCTAGATGCTATTAACCGGTGTATTTCGGCGGTGACGTCGCAAAGTTTCTATTTAGGGAGGTGCAATGTTTTATTTTCGGTGCATGTTGTCAGTTTTATGCTCGTGACAATTCCTATAGGTTTCAGTTTTGAGGCTTTGCTTGGTGATTGGCCAGTGTGTCCAATCCTTTTAAGATTCTCTTCTACCTTTTGCTGTGTGTCAAATTATTGATTACTAGAATATTTGATTTCAAGTTCCATTCCCTTGAAACTTCTCCTTTCGAACTGTGTGACCTGTTTTCCTTAGGCTTTCTTGAAACATTAGTTTTCTTGGGTTACTTGTTCGTTTGATATTTGGGCAGTGTTTGGAACGATCCCTTGATTAGTTTGAGGCTTCTCTTTATTAATTGTTTTTTCATCTTCTTGATTGGTACGTGACATTTGGTTACCAAGCTTTCAAGTCTTGTTCGTTTGGTTTCCTTCCTTCACTTGGCATAGATCACATTGCTTCCCAATGAGTGAGAAAAGCTTTCCAGTTTTGCAAAAAGAAACATCTTCCTGGTTTTGAGTCTTTGATTCATTTTAGAGTAAAATGTTTCTCTTCATTCATTGAGTGATTTTACTCGAAAAAGCTTAAAACTAGTATGGTTTCGAGTTTTTCATTTGGTTGCTTGCTATTCATTTGAAAAATAAAAATATTGCATTAATCTAGTGTTAAGAAATATGAACAATCTTTTGCATTAGTAAGTTCTTTCCATTTAGAAATTGAAAACCGAAGGATGTGTTGTTCATTTTCTTGATTAGATTGCTTTTATTTGTCTTTCCTCTTATTTGGTTTGCTTGCATTTTCTTGCTTGTCGCTTTGGTTGCTTCGAAATGGACCTCTCACTTTGCTTTAGTTAGTCTTTCATTGAAAAGAAAAGGTTTCTTCACTCATCTAGTTGCATTCTAGGAGATTTTGAAGATACATTCAGTAGGGCCTTGAAACTGAAATTTAATTCAACATTAACGACTAAAATTCATTGAATCAATCTAAAAATGCATTGGAACTTAACGCTTATATCTAGAGGTCTAGGCTAGAGACATGTTCTGACGTCTTTAAACCTAGTGGCTATTGTTTTCACTAAGGTTGGGTGATTCCTCCTTTTGTGATTTCATAAGTGCTAGTATGTACTTGTGCTCCTTGTACCATCACATATATGATGGGAGACCCCACTGGGTTGCAATCCTATCATCCATAGGAAGCTGAGTCGGCTACCTTGCAGACGTGATACACCGAACACAACATTTCGGGAGATACCTTGCTCGTACTTCTTGGTTTGCTAAGAGGTATTCTGCAGTTCATGCTTGCCTAGTAAACCTTTTGCCTAGAGTTCCAAAGTAGTCACTTTCATTCCTTTTTGACTCTCTAAAAGTAAAAGGATCACCTGAGCACTTTTCCTTTCGAGCTCGTTTCCAATCGAAGGTGATAGAGTCACCTTTCATCCTTTTCTCGACTCTTAAAACATGAAAAGGAGAAGATTTGTTTCAGTATTTTAAAATTAACTTCCCCACAGAATATTCCTCGTAAAAGTTGACTTCCTTAGTAATTATTTAGAGTCAATTCCAATGGCAACATTTCCAGAGTCTACTAGTCAAGGGTTCCCCTCGGAAGGGAATCCTAGTCCTTTTCCTTCCTTTGGAAACGCTAGTGCTCCTTATATGGCAACATTGTCCCTTCATGGGTTAACCATTTGTTTACCTGTCTGGTTATTTTCAACCTCATTGATCCCAAGTGTCTCAATTCCTGCCTCACTGTCTCCTTCCTTTGAATCATGACATGACGATTCTAAGGTTGACCCCTTGCCTTCTTCCCCTATTTCTTCACCTTCCTCTCCTACTTCGCCTAGTGAAAGTTTCAAATATAGTAATGAAGAGGCTAAGGAGAAGAAGAACAAGATGAAGAAGAAGAAGTTAGCTAAGCAAGGGGCCGACCGTACAACTGATACTCCAAGTGCACCTACTATTGGCAAACCTTTTGATCCTCAACGGAAGGTCAAATTCTTTTGCAAGTTGTGTAAGGGGGACCATCTCCTCTGAGACTGTCCTGGCATTCCCAAAGTCCTAGACGTATGGTCTAAAAATCTGGATCTACCATCCCCATCGACCTTTGGAGATCATGTCAATGCTACACTCTTGGCTAGAGAGGGTAAGAAGAAAGGGAAGATTAGATTTCCCTAAAAGTTATGTGAAGGAGAACATCTTCTTCACCTTTGTCCTATTATGAATAAAGCTTCCAAAGTTTTGGAAAACCTTACAACCTCTCAACCCCATCTCCCTGTTGGTTATCAGAAACTTTCTTCTAACCCTCCCCCAGTTGGTAAAGAGATTGACTTGGATTCATCTCTTGCCCATCCTACTCTTCCTGAGCTTGACTCTCTTGTGTCTGTTTCCAACCAGCCATTGGTAGAAGAGAGTGTCGAATTGGTTTAACCACTAGTTTCTCACTCTATTCTAGAATAGGGTGGTGATCACACTGCTCATGTTCTTCTCATCTCCTCAGATTCTCATGAATCGAAGAGTGACCCTCCTGCCCTAGTTGTTCAGGAGAGTCCTTCTTCTATTCCTGCAGAGCATGGGGGCAATCATATGATATCCCCACCAAGTAGTTCTGTTGTTTCTTTCGACTGGAGTCACTTGACTGCTTATCACCTCCCATCTTATGTGCCTTTCCAGATCACAGTACAAGCCTATAATATGGTAGTACCTGGAACTATATTAGATGAAGGTGCATCTGTTAGCATCATGTCTTCCACTACTAGGAAAGCTTTGGGCTCCCCACAACTTGTGCCTGTCACCTAGAATATGTTGGCTTTCAACGGAGGAACCAGTCAACCCTTAGGGATCCTTCCGTAGTTTTCCATTACTTTGGGAGGAAAGACCGTCTACATAGATGTGATGGTAGTCCAAGGTCCATTAGGTTTTAATCTTATCCTTGGACGTGACTATATTTATTTCATGGGAGCTCTTGTTTCATCGCTTTTCTGTGAGGTTTGTTTTTTGCACAAAGGCAGAATTGTGACTATTGATCAACTGTCATTCATTGGTCACTATGCGCCTCCTTTGCCACCATCATCCCCTATCAGCTCTTGTTTGCAAGCAGTACCTTCCTTGCCACAGGTCAATTATGTGGCTACCCGTTCCGTCTTCGCATCTGCTGATGATCACACAGATGGTATAGTACATTATGTACTGGGGGAACTGGAACCCGATTTGTCTTTGGTACCAAATGACATGTATTCCTCCTGGAGCATGGTCTTTCCATCTGTTAGAGTCGGTCTGTTTAGCCCTCCGTCAGAGATCAAAACCTCTTTTGTTGCATTTCATTTTAGGTGTCTCATTCAGCTTGATCATCTGCATTCCATTAGGAGCATCGATCTTCTTCCGGAAGGGTCTTGTCAATCATCTCCCTCATGTCATGTACCTGCTAGTCCATGTTTGCTCATCAAAGTCAATTTTAAAGTCATGTACAGTCTTATTTGGTCTCGTGGTCAACAAAGAGTCATTTTAGTCATTAGGTCTAGGGTTTTGCAAGTTTAGTCTTCAAAATGGCTAATAATGCCAGCAAGCACATGAGGGAGGTTCGAAATAAGTTTTCATTGCAAAATTTCATTGTTATAATGCTCGATCATGAATTTTCTTCAAACTGTGTTTTGAAGAAAAATCGTCAAATTTCGTCTTTTGTAATAAATACCATGTGATTTTCAAAGTTGTTTCAGTTGGAAAGTCCTTCAGGCACAGCCCTGGTCGCCTTTTCCAAATCCAATGACATCCATCCCTGCAGAACAGATAAAGAGATTAATCATCAGTTCAAAAGATCACAAGGAAACAAAAACATAATTCTTTTGTAAAAGTGCCAAAGTTTTCAAACAGTGGGTTTTCTTCAAATCAAAAGTCAAATTTCATGCAATAAGAGATATGTTTGTGTTTCAATAATCCAATTACATGCCAAAGACATCAGTGAAACAAAGAAAAATCATGGAGGAAGCAAAAGTCAGTGTGAAAAGTCGAAACTGTGGTAAAGCCAGCCTGCGTGGCGCATTGGGAGGTAGTTGCGGCACACTGGGAGGTCGCAGTGCATAGAGCCGCTGCTCATAGTGTTAAATTGAACGTGTGCGGTGCATACAGCCTACGTGACACACTGGGTTGTGCACGTGGCGCGCAAGGCCGACAAGCAAAAATTTCATCACTGCTTCCAAAAATTTCAAACCAACTCAGTTTTCCTCGCGCCAAGTAATTTTGTAAGGCTGTGAATTGCTATTAGCTTGTGTTTGGTGTTGTTTGGAGGGAAGAATAAAAGTTGAAAACATAAACCCTCTCATTTTGATAAAAACTTCCTCTCAGGGTTTGAATTTGAGTGTTAAAATTTGATGTTGGTGCCAAGTATTTCAAATCTCATTCATTTCCTATGGTTCCTTTCCCCTTCACTGTCATATTATCATTTGTCAATCCCTTATTCCCTAACATCCCAAATCACTTATTCCTAAGTTTGATTATCCCTATTCCTAAACCCTACCATTCCCTATCACTCTCCTTCTCTCATTTCACTTATAAAATCCTCAATTCCCCAAGTAGTCGAGTGACTGTCCTCACATTTTAAATCTCACTTGACAAACTCCATCATTCTCACTGCCCATTTTTTCCCACAGTCCCTCATTTCCCTTTGGCACATTTGGCATTGAAAACAAAGGCACCAATTAGTCATTCTCAACAAACCAAACATACACCTTGCATGGACATTATGGAGACAGACACAGAGGTACATGCACCCAGGAGGCCTCATAGAGGTGGCAAAAACATAAAGAAAATCGCCAAAGCTGCCCTAAAGGAGGAGGGTGGAGCTCACTTCACTTGAGCAAGAGGTAAAGTTTGATCGAGAGATTTGGCTTGGGAGGATCAAAATTCATCTTGAGAAGTTGTTGGCTCAGGATAAAAAGGACAAGGACATGCTCAGGCACATGAAAAACCATTATTGGGCACGAACTCATGTTTGCAAAGCGAGGATCAAAATCCTAAAGGCAAGACTAAGGAGAGCACTAAAATGACGCAAACGACATGATAGGATCCGAATCTTGGCCGAAGATTCTTTGGCTGAGCATGATACTTGATGATGGACCTTCTGTCCAAATTTCAGTAAATTTGGAGAAAATTTTGTCAATTTTGAATATTTTGGCTTCAAAACAGATTTTCCTGCCCAACGCGTAGCGCCACTTGGTGCGCTCTTATAATTGGGAGATCCTCTGGAAGAAAACTTTGCATTTATGGATTTTTTATGAAAATTTATGCATGCTCATGAATTACCTAAGTATTTCATCAAGTTCTAGGTTTCCTAAAGGGACAAAAACACACAAAAAATGACCTTTCTGCCACCTTTTGCACCCACAGGAGGCAGTGTTGGGAGATTGGATTTTCTGAGGGCAAATAGACACCAAATCCAGAAATTCCACTTGGGTTGGAAAGTAGACAGGAAGGGATTTCCAAGAGCTACCATGAGCTCAATTTTGACTTCGGGAAGGGCTTCAAAATCAGCTCCAAAGTTGTGCTATGCATAGAGATTTTGGGCGCGGTGCATAGAGAATTTTGGTCTATTTTTCATTCTTCAGCTCAGAATTTCGGCCAGTCTTGACTAGTTTTACTTTTTGATGTTACTCTTGATCTAACTTGATGTAAATTCATGACCATGATGTAATTTTGGAACATTTTTACTTGTCTTAGTAGATTCATTCACCAAAAGGTGAAATGTGAGTGAATGAATTAGTTTCCTAACTTATAGAGGCCAGTTGTTTCATTGCCTATTTTCCATTTCCTTGTTTAGATATGGTTGAAACAACTCCTAGAATGATGAGCTCAACCCCTAGAAGCACGGGAAGGAGTTAGGCTTGTCTATATCATGTAATTTCTCAGTCATTTTTAGGGTTGGACACTTGGGATTGCTTGGCATTTCATTGCACATTTGATTTCTGCATTTTTAGCAAAGGAAAGACCAGGGTTTTGCAGCACTTGTTGAGATCCTTGTGGCTCTGTGTTTTGATGGTGTTTTTCTTCATGAAATTGTAAGTTCATTGATGTTTATGTATGACATTTCCCTTCTCTTTGCTGCTGAAATTAAACAAATTGAGTGACAAAGGTAGAATTCATTAGCTTGTTGTGCTCTGCGTTAAAATTTGTTTAGTTTTACATGTTTTCATCTGTTTGGAGAGGATTCTTGCAGCCTCTTTCCCTCTTCAGCTCCTCAACAGTGTTTTCTATCTATTCATTTAATCTAAAGCATCAAAACTACTGCCTACCTTTCCCCAACCGGAACACTGCAAAAATTTGGCCTCATCCCCAGACCCAGATTTGCCTTTCCCTTTTTCCAACAAAACCCCCAAAAAACTCAAATTAAACCATTTCACTTCATACCTAGCCTAAGATTGGTTTTTAAATCAGTCATCTCAAGCCCCATTTGATTATATTTTGCTGAGATTGACCCAGAGAGAGCCCTCTCCTGTCCTCGTAGGGCTAGCTACAAGGGTGAGCATGGTTTGATGTGGACCTAGAATCTTACCTTTTCAGCCTGAGGTAAATCTAGGCTCTAACACCATCTAGTGAAGAGCTCTTGGGAGCCATGTTATCATATGGTCCATGAACAGTTGTTCGAGGATAGTTTGTTCCTGTGTTAACCTCGTTAAAAAATGAACCAAAGGGTATGAGGATGGTTCCTTGTCTTGTGTCAACCTCGTTAAAAAATGAATCAAGATGTCCGAGGATAGTTCTTGGTCTTTTGTCAACTTCATTCAAAAATGAAACAAAGAGTCTGAGCATAGTTCCTTGTCTTGTGTCGAGCTCATTAAAAAATGAAACAAGGGTCATGAGGATGGTTCTTTTACTGTGTCAACCTCATTAAAAAATGAACCATCTCCCTTTTCCAAATCGAGTCTATGATTAAGATCTTGTAAAATCCTAGTCAAGTCTTTCCAAGATCTCGAAATTGAATCTTCATTCCATCCACCTAGCTACATGAAATGAAGCTTAGTGGGCATGTACCTCAATTTGAGTCATTATGCTAGGGGCATGCCAGCTTATGGAAAGCATAGTTTTTCATTTCAAGCTTGTGTAAACATGAAACCGAATCCAAGTAGAGTTCTCCATGGTTCAAGCTTTTGTAAGAATGAACCCACACTCGATTTACATCTCATGATTGCCGTTTTAATCAGTTGATTTCTGCTAAATGAGCCTCGGTTGTTTCATTCCATCACCACCATCTCTTTGGCTGATCATATGCTTTCACTTGGTTGTTTTTCCTTTCCTGAGGGACCGCAACAATGAGTGGTTTTACTAGCCAACCTCTTCACCATTTTTAGCAGTTCCACCATTGCCATAACTAGTTAGTACCCTTTATACCACTCATTCCTCTAGGACAAGTCACCTTTAAGCTCTTTTCTAATGCGTAAAAGATGAAAATAGTGTCGAGTATTTTTCCTTTTTGACTCGTTAAAGAGAATCTAAATGTGGGGGTCTGCTTTCAGCTCTTTTCCGATCCTTTAAAAATGAAAAGATTGTCGAGCTCTTGCCGCTTTGAACTCGTTAAAGGCTGCGAAGTGTCATCTACCTAGTATAACTTTACCCCTTTTAAGGACTGGGATAGATTACTTACGAAAATGGTATCCGTTGATCTATCATGGTCAATAGGTTCCCTTGGGTATTGTTTTCTACCTTTTCAGATTCGAGGGAAAATTTTACGAACGGGACCTTTCGAGTTTTCTTTTCTACGTCATTTTCAAACTCTCTAAATATAAAAAAGACTCTGAGTTTTACCTATGTCAGTGTCGTTAAACCTGGCGACATTGGACTTGTCGTCATGATGAGACCAAGCTTCTCCTTCCTAGGGCTTGTTAAAAAAGGATTAGGTCAGATTTGTCCGAAGGACAAACTTACATTACAAGCATATGCTATCCCCTTCAAGTTGTGTTTCAAAAATAATTGGGGTACTTGCCAGAAATGGTGGGGGGAAATTTGGAAGTGTTCTATTGATTATTACGGCAACTTGTCACTCACACTCTTTCTGATTCGTGTCGGGTTGGGATATCCTCACTTTATTGTTTTCCTTCCTAGTTTTGGGTTATCCATTTTGCGTCATTCCATTTGATCCCTACTGCACCTTCATGAACTTTGATCCTTTGGTACCAAAATGTTGCCAAACTCCAGAGTCATGTTGTCGATATGTTCAAGAGTTTAATCCTTCTACAGTTTGTATCCTTACACACCTTCCTTAGATTCTCTATTTCATTCACATTCATCGTGTTCCTTTGTCTCGTGTCAATGATGTGGGAAACATTATGGCCCTCCTTCAACCTATCACTTCCTGTTGACTTCAACTCATTATCCAAGAAGTTGATTTAGAGACTCATTTCTGGTAACTTGGAGCTTGCATGCCTTAATGGCAAGTTCTTCACATTCGACGATAGGCTTTTATCATTGGCCTTCGATTGAGTGATTTCATGGGTGTTTGAATTCAGATCATTCTTCACACTTCATGGATTGTACTAGCAGTAGCTTGAGAACCATTGACATTACTGGTGGTCTCTCTCGTGCTTGTTAACGGTTTACATCATTGACCGATACTTAACTGATTTTCTAGTATGCTTAACTTCAACACATATATTCATATATTAGGATTTGTACCATGATCAGGTTGGGAATCAAGACCCTGGGATTACACAAATCCAAGTTGCATGGATTGGTTCATGATTGAATACATGACTCTTTTGATTGGATGGCTTTGACCATACCTGAGTCTTTCATATGGTCCTTTTGATTGGATCGTTGCGCCCATACCACAAGTAATTTATGTTTATCTTATGGATGGTTGCACCCATGCCTTATGTCCATATATCTTCTTTCACTATGTGCTCATGTATCAGAGATATCAGTTGTACTTGCATTGCAGGTTCTCCACGATGGTTCTCTGTTTCAGTTATGGATTCATAAATCATTTCACCGCTCCCACTCTCTCAGCCTTCATGCTTTAGGGGGCATCTGTTACACAGTAATTTGTCACCAACCCCGCAATCCTTGACTCTGGACATTGTCGGTCCGTGTTATTGACATCTACCTTGTGTCATGTTGCAAATTATGTGTCAATGCCTTGTCATCTCAGGAAGAATAGCTCAGTTCACTACTCCTAGAGCAGACCCTTTTTTACCTATTTTTTTGGGTCGTCATGGGAAGGCAGTTGTTCCACCCATGAAGATGGCCAAGATTGCACTAGCCCTAGTGAAGTCTTCGCTCTGTCTATGTGTTGCACTTGCGACGATCTACTTTTGGCAAGTTTTTTAAACAAATTGTCGAAGATTCAAAGTGTAACAGCCTCATGGGCAATCCTAGGGTTGGTTGTTGGACCAAATGAGCTCACCTCTCTCCTTTGGGATGGTTGTTCCACCTTTTGTGTAACCCCTCAAAGGTATAAGCTCTTTCTCCCATCTCTTATGGAAGCTTCTCCTCCTATAAATACTTCCTCCATGACTGAGATCAACTAGCTTGGTAGCTTCAGAGTTCAAGAATTCAATAGTAAGAGTAGAGAGTTTTTGCTAAAGTGTGGAGGTAGCCTCTCATGTAACTTAGTTTGGGATGGTTTTGAGTGGAGTTAACTTGGTTGTAAGAGTATTCTAGCATTAGCCTTTTGGGTAGGAGAGAGATTTATTCATCTTTTGGGAGACATTATATGAGTGAATGCTTGCAGAGACATGATGACAGGACCCCTCTAGGAGACTTAAAATGTCAAGGCTTGGTTGTAAGTTCTACTTTGATTTACATTAATAAAAATAAATAGCTTATTCTTATATTGTATGTCGAAATGTGTAATGATAGCTTGAATCTCCTTGACTCTTTAAGTAGATAGTTTTTGTCGTACTCTATTATGTTTGTGGTTGTGTTCTATATGTTGTTTTCAGGTAGAAGTGATTAGAAGAATGAAAGCTAGAGAAACACAACAGGAACTTCGTCGAACGATGGTTTGAAGGTAAGCCTTCATGGCATCAACTTTCTAAGGAAATTTGCTTTGGTATTGTCTTTGCTGTGACGAGATCCATTCTAGGGCTAGAGGGGTTGCCTTTGTCCGCAGAGGGAACTTGCCTCTGTCACAAGTTGGTGAGTGAAAAGGACAAACTTACATTACAAGCATATGCTATCCCCTTCAAGCTTATGTTTAAAAAATAATTGGGGTACTCGCCAAAAATGGTGGGGGGAAATTTGGAAGTAATCTGTTGGTTATACTAATTATTATGACAGCTTGTCGCTCTTGAACATCGACACTCTTTCTACTTCGTGTCGGGTTGTGATATCCTCACTTTATCATTGACCTTCTGGGTTTTGTGTTATCAGTTTTGCCTCATTCCATTTGATCCCTACTTCATCGTCATGACCTTTGATCCCTTGGTACCAAAATGCTACCAAACTCCGGAGTCGTGTCACTGATATGTTCAAGAGCTTAATCCTTTTGCAGTTTGTATCCCTACACACCTTCCTCAGATTCTCTATCTTATCCACATTTATCTTGTTCCTTTGTCTTGCGTCGATGATGTGGGAAACATTATGGCCCTCCTTCGACCAATCGCTTCTTGTCGACTTCAGCTCATTATCCAGGAAGTTGATCTAGAGACTCTTTTCTAGTACCTTGGAGCTTGCATGCCTTAATGGAAAGTTCTTTGCATTCGATGACAAGATTTCATCATTGGCCTTCTATCAGGTGATTTCACGGGTGTTCAACTTTAGATCATTCTTCACACTTTTTGGATTGTACTAGCGGTACCTTGAGAACCATTGACATTAATGGTGGTCTCTCTTGTGCTTGTTAACGGTTTTCATCATTGACCGATAATCAAGTGATTTTTCTAGTATGCTCAATTTCAGCACATCTACTCACATATTAGAGTTTGTACCTTGATCGGGTTGGGTTTCAAGACCTTGGGCTCAGATTACACAAGTCCAGGTTGCGTGGATTGGTTCATGATTGAATACATGAATCTTTTGATTGGATGGCTTCAACCATACCTGATTCTTTCATATGGTCCTTTTGATTGGATGGTTACATCCATACCATAGATCATTTATGTTTATCTTATGGATGGCTGCATCCATGCCTTATGTACATGTATGCCCTTTCACTATGTAGTCATGTATCAGAGATATCAGTTGTACTTGCATTATAGGTTCTCCGCGATGGTGTTCTGTTTCAGTTATGGATTCGTAAAGCATTTCATCCCTCCCACTCTCTCGGCCTTCATGCTTTAGGGGGAATCTGTTACACAGTAGTTTGTCATTGACCCCACATTCCTTGATTCTGGACACTATTGGTCCATGTTATTGACATTTGCATTGTGTCATGTTGCAAATTATGTGTCAATGTCTTCCTTATCATCTCAGGAATAATACCTCAGTTCACTACTGCTGGAGCAGACCCTTGTTTACTTATTCTTTTGGGTCGTCGCGGGACAACAGTTGTTCCACCCACAAAGATGGCAAATATTGCACTAGGCCTAGCAAAGTCTTCGTTTTGTCCCTATCTTGCACTCACGACGAGATACTTTTGGCATGTTTTTTAAACAACTCGTCAAAGCTTTGAAGTGTAACAGCTTCATGGGCGGTCCTAGGGCTGGTTGTTGGATCAGATGAGCTTGCCTCTCTCCTTTGGGATGGTTGTTCCACTTTTTGTTTAACCTTTCAATGAGATAAGCTCTTTCTCCCATCTTTTATGGAAGCTCCTTGTCCTATAAGTACTTCCTCCATGACCGAGATCAACTAGTTTCAGAGCTCAAGAATTCTATAGTAAGAGTAGAGAATTTTTTCTAGAGTGTGGAGGTAGCCTCTCATGTAACTTAGTTTAGGTTGGTTTTGAGTGGAGTTAACTTGGTTGTAAGAGTATTCTAGAATTAGCCTTTTGGGTAGGAGAGAGAGTTATTCTTCTTTTGGGAGACAGTATACGTTTGAATTCTTGCGGAGACATCTTGACAGGACCCCTCCAAGAGAATTACGACGTCAAGGCTTGGTTGTAAGTTCTACTTTGATTTACATTAATACAAATCAAAAACTTATTTCTTATATTGTATGTTGAAATGCGTAATGATAGCTTGAAGCTCCTTGACTCTTTAAGTAGATAGTTTTTGTTGTACTCTATTATGTTCACGGTTGTGTTCTATATGTTGCTTTTAGGTACAAGTGATTACAAGAACAAAAGCTGGAGCAACACAATAGGAACTTCATCGAATGACGATTTGAAGGTAAGCCTTCATGGCATCAAGCCTTCATGGCATCAAGCCTTCATGGCATCAACTTTCTACGGAAATTTGCTTTGGAATTGTCTTTGCTGTGACTAGACCCACTCTAGGGCTAGATGGGTTGCCTCTGTCCACAGAGGGAACTTGCTTGTGTCACAAGTTAGTGACTCTGAGCTCTTGTCGCTTTGAACTTGTTAAAGGCTATGAAGTGTCATCTACCCAGTATAATTTTACCCCTTTTACGAACTGGGATAGATTACTTACGAAAAAGGTATCTGTTGATCTGTCACGGTTAATAGGTTCCCTTGGGTATTGTTTTCTACCTTTTGGGATTCGAGGGACAAATTTATAAAAGGGGACCTTTGGAGTTTTCTTTTTTTTGTCTTTTTCAAACTCTCTAAATATGAAAAAGACTTCGAGTTTTACCTATGTCAGACTTGTTAAACCCTGACGACATTGGACTTGTCATCATGATGAGACCGAGCTTCTCCTTCCTAGGGCTCGTTAAAAACTGACTAGGTTGGATTTGTCTGAAGGAAAAACTTACATTACAAACATATGTTATTCCCTTCAAGCTTGTGTTTCAAAAATAATTGGGGTACTCTCCAGAAATGGTGGGGGAAAATTTGGAAGTATTCTATTGATTATTACGGTAGCTTTTCGTTCTTGAACATTGACACTCTTTCTACTTCGTGTTGGATTGGGATATCCTCACTTTATTTTTTCCTTCAGGGTTTTGGGTTATCCATTTTGCCTCATTCCATCTGATCCTTGTTGCATCTTCATGACCTTTAATCCTTTGGTACCAAAATGCTGCCAAACTCCAGAGTCATGTCGCCGATATGTTTAAGAGTTTAATCCTTCTGCAGTTTGTATCCTTACACACCTTCCTTAGATTCTTTGTTTCATCCACATTCATCTTGTTCCTTTGTCTTGTGTCGATGATGTGGGAAACATTATGGCCCTCCTTCGACTGATCGCTTCCTGTCGACTTCAAATCATTATCCGGGAAGTTGATCTAGAGACTCCTTTCTGGTACCTTGGAGCTTGCATGCCTTAATGGAATGTTTTTCACATTCGACAATAGGCTATTATCATTGGCCTTCAATCAAGTGAGTTCACGAGTATTCGACTTCAGATCATTCTTCACACTTCGTGGATTGTACTAGCAGTACCTTGAGAACCATTGACATTATTGGTGGTATTTCTCGCGCTTGTTAACAGTTTACATTATTGACTAGTACTCAAGAGATTTTCTAGTATGCTCAACTTCAACACATCTATTCACATATTAGCATTTGTACCATGATCGGGTTGGGATTCAAGACCCTAGGCTCAGATTACACAAATCCAGTTTGCGTGGATGGGTTCATGATTAAATACATGAATCTTTTGATTGGATGGTTGCGTCCATACCACAGGTCATTTATGTTTATCTTATGGATGGTTGTGCCCATGCCTTATGTCCATATATCTTCTTTCACTATGTACTCATGTATCAGAGATATCCGTTGTACTTGTGTTGCAGTTTCTCCACGATGGTGTTCTGTTTTAGTTATGGATTCATAAAGAATTTCACCCCTCCCACTCTCTCGGCCTTCATGATTTAGGGGGCATCTGTTACACAGTAATTTGTCACTGATCCCAGATTCCATGATTTTGGACACTATCGGTCTGTGTTGTTGACATCTGCCTTGTGTCATGTTGCAAATTATGTGTCAATGTCTTCCTTGTCATCTCAGGAAGTACCTCAGTTCACTACTCCTGGAGCAAACCCCTTTTTACCTATGTTTTTGGGTCGTCGCGGGAAGGTAGTTGTTCCACTCACGAAGATGGCCAAGATTGCAATAGCCCTAGTGAATTGTTCACTCTGTCTATGTGTTGCACTCACGGCGATTTACTTTTGGCAAGTTTTTTAAACAACTCGTCGAAGCTTCGAAGTGTAACAGCCTCATGGGCAGTCCTAGGGTTGGTTGTTGGACCAGATGAGCTCGCCCCTTTCCTTTGGGATGGTTGTTCCACCTTTTTTGCATTCCATCAAAGGGATAAGCTCTTTCTCCCATCTCTTATGGAAGCTCCTCCTCCTATAAATACTTCCTCCATGACTGAGATCAACTTGCTTGGTAGCTTCAGAGTTCAAGAATTCAATAATAAGAGTAGAGAGTTTTTGCTAAAGTGTGGAGGTAGCCTCTCATGTAACTTAGTTTGGGATGGTTTTGAGTGGAGTTAACTTGGTTGTAAGAGTATTCTAGCATTAGCCTTTTGGGTAGGAGAGAGAGTTATTCATCTTTTGGGAGATAGTATATGAGTGAATGCTTGCAGAGACATGTTGACAGGACCCCTCTAGGAGACTTATGATGTCAAGGCTTGGTTGTAAGTTCTACTTTTATTTACATTAACAAAAATCAACAACTTATTTCTTATATCGTATGTCGAAATGCGTAATAATAGCTTGAAGCTCCTTGACTCTTTAAATAGATAGTTTTTGTCATACTCTATTATGTTTGTGATTGTGTTCTGTATGTTGTTTTTAGGTACAAGTGATTAGAATAACGAAAGTTGGAGCAACACAATAGGAACTTCATTGAACGACAGTTTGAAGGTAAGCCTTCATGGCATCAACTTTCTAAGGAAATTTGCTTTGATATTGTCTTTGCTGTGACTACACCTACTCTGAGGCGAGAGGGGTTTCCTCTATCCGCAGAGACATGAGATCGAACCACATTGGCTGTAACTTCTCCTTCTATCAATCAATAAAGTCATTTGTTCCTTTCCCAATGCTTTTGACTATATCTATGATGAATATATGTTAAAATGTTGTCGATTCCATTTGTTTACAATAAATAGATCATATGATTTGACTTTTGTGGTCTTCTATTTATGTTGGCAAGTACCGATTGAGCAAATTCAGTTTGAGCAAGAGCGATGGGAGAAACTCAAAGGAGATCAAAGGAAGTGAAGGATCACAAGTAGGTTCCTTTATCTTTTTTTTTTTTATTGTAGGAAAGGGTTAAACATCTTTACTTCAGTTGTTCTAAGTGCAACTACCCACTTAAGGAAGATATACTTATCCGATGTTGCTACTTCTTCGATTTTTACCCCAACACCTGAGTCACATCTAAATGGTGGTCCATCCATCCCTCTGGGTTACAAATCATTTTCTGGAACTCACTGCAGTGTTTCTTCTAGTCCATGGTCTTCACCCATGTCGTCCACAAGAATTTTTCCTGGTTCTTCACTTACGGATACTAAACAGTTTGATATATCAAGTCAATATCAAGCTGGTCCATCTGGTTACCGTCCAATGTATCCACTTAACACTGGATTACCTCCATATGGAGAACAATGTTCCCAATCTGTTTATTCTCCATACTCTGGGGGGGCACCATAGGGTGGTATACCATCATCTTTAGGTCCAACTTATTCTAGAATGATTGTTTGTCAATGGCAGCCTACAATGCATGTTCAACCAAGGATTGCGTATTCATCACCACCAATACAACCTGTTTCATCCATACCTACTACACCCACCTTTACGACTTTACCATAGTTGCAAGCTCAGTTGATTGTATCCCAACCTTTGCAAGCTAATCCTTAAACCTATTACCTTCAAGTTTAATGTCTACAAACTCATTCTTCTTAGGTCATTTTACAACAACCATTTGTGTTTGAAATCCAACAACCTCAGGCCACTTTACCATTAACTGGGATGACTCACACTTATAGTGGTCCAATTTATCCATAACCTAGTAAAACTTATACTAGTGGGAAACAACCGTTGTATCAACAATTGTGGCAGCCACAATACTAACAACAACAATTCCAATAGTACCAAACTTATCCTGGACTTGGTCAACAAGCCTATGCTGGGTTTGGTCAACAACTAGCTTACCCAGCTTCTAGTCAACAAACCTATGCTGGTTTTAGTCAAAAACAAATTTATCCTGGTTCCCAACAACAACCTTATACTGAATATGTTCAACAAACCTACCCCTATCAATGTTACCAACAATAGATTTCTTATGCTAGTATGCAAAGTCCTATTTCCCAGGCAATTCCATCTTACCCTGGTTACACTCAACCCAACCTAAATTGACAGTCGCCTTTTGTCACAACACTTGAATTACTAGATTTAAATCAGCTTACCAATGATCCCTTTCTTTATTCTGCTCGGTGGCCGATGATTCCACACAAATTTCCTTTTGATATTCCTAAGTTCAATGGAAACCCTGGAGAAGATCCGTTCAATCACGTTATGAATTTTCATTTATGGTGTTCATCCAACTCCCTAAATGATGATTCAGTAAGACGCAGCAGTGAATGATCACTGGTCTGGTTGCAAAATGGTATATTGAATTACCATAAGCTTTATTTGACAACTTCACACCCTTAGCCACTACACTTTTAACCCATTTACAGTTACCCATCAGATATGAAACTGGAACGAAACTGTTTACCAACTTTAAATAGACCAATGCTGCTACATTTATGATCATATTCATGAGTGGCATCGTTGTCGTTGAGTGGTCAAAACTTTTGTTCCCGATCAGCTTTTAGCTGAGTGGTTTATTAAATCCTTGTTGCAATCTATCATAGAGGATGTGCCTAAAGGAGGAGTTGTTACTGAAGAGAAAGTAATTTCTCATGCCCAATACTTAGACTTGATTCACACCAAGTCCGACACACTCTATGATAAGATTCCAAATGCACATAGACCAGATTTTACTGTTCCACCACCTCCATCCTGTAAGGACTCTCATGCTGGTGATGGTGTGATAGGTTCTTCAAGCACTTAAACAACAAGTAGACCATCTAGTCAAACACTTCCTATTTCAAATCAAACCTCTAATACATTTGATAATACACTTGCTTCTGAAATAAATGTCATGTCATCTGACAAAGGTAAGAATGAAAAGAAACCTGGAAGCAAGAAAAAGGGGAAAACAAAAAAGAAAAAATTATCCCCCTCAAGAGAAATCATCTGATTCCTCTTCTTTGGCTAGGAAACCTCATTACCCATGTTTAATTTGTAACAAGGAGCACTTTATGTGAGACTGTCCTCACCACTCTGAAGTCTCAAAAATTCTGAAGACTTCTAGTACATCCGCTATGTTGACAGACCCTTTTCCAAACCCAGGGACTCATTTGGTTGCTAAAGATCACACTTCCACTTCACAAGTGCTTATCCTATCTGCCACTAAGCCTAAGACTGATGTTTTGGTGACTACACGAAGTAAAGATTACAGTAATCTACCATCGTTGTCAAATAACCAGGCTATAGATCAACCCAATATTTCGACCTCGACTTCGTCTGGCTCCATTCCACCACCCATTTCATCAGAGTTAACAATAAAACCACCTAAGCGAGTTGTTCATGAATCTACATTCAACCCTTGAGCTCGAGCAACACAAAACTATAATATAGTAGAAGATTTGGCTCAGTCACCTTCTGCTATGTTGACGCTTGAGGTGCTTCAAAATTGTCCCTCCCAAAAGCATGCTTTATTTTCAGCAGTTGGTGGAATTGATCCAATGGATTCCAATCTTGTAGTTTTTAACCATGTGGGTTATACACCACAATTACCAGCACAATTAGCATTCTTGATCCAAGTAAATTCTTTGAATCACCTCATTCACCGAACCATTGTTGACGAAGGTGCATCTACTTGTATCATATCAATGAATTTCTGGAAACCACTTGCCTCACCACCTTTGTCATGATTACCTATGATGTTAAAATATTTTGATGGTCACACTTATACACCTTGTGGAATTTTAAGTAACCTCTAGATAAAACTAGGCGGAAAAACTATAATTGTTGAAGTTGAGGTCATTGAAGGACCTCTTGACTACAATATTTTACTAGGAAGACCATGGGTTTATGCTATAGCTGCTATGGTTTTGACATACTTTGGTATTATCGCTTTCCCTCATAAAGGCAGAATCATAGTAATTGATCAACTCACCTTCTTCGCCTCTATTTCAGAGGAAACTGGAAGTGTTTTGTTAGTTCATGGACCTCTGCTATCTCTTTAGAACAATGGAGTAAGTCTCTTCAAATATTCTTCCCTAATGGGCACCTTTTCACTACCGTCACCATCACAAATGACAAAAATTGCAAAATTTGAGACCTATAACATGATATCTTCCACTTCATCTAACTCATGGAAGATTTCCAATAGTTCCAAAATGATATGCGTAATGAAACCATGCACCTAAGCCCAATTGAGCTCGCATAGCAATCAATATTTTTGGCTTGTGCAACAAATCCAAATCCATCATCACCGATTGTATGGGTTGATCATTTGTTAGAATATGGTACTTCCTTTGATCCTTTTTCACATACATTTTCTATTGATAAAGGAATCACCCAATCAATGATGACAAAAGAAGAACCATGGGAAGATTGTAATCATCGATCCCATCTTCCAGATCACATAGAATATATTCCAAATGAACTAAATCTCCCTTCAATTGTTGAATTCCTTTCAAATTCTGTATTCTGAACGAAACTTATCGAATATCGAAGAAACCATTTCTATCGATATTTTGACTAGACCCGGAATTATAGAAAACATCCATGTTGGAAAATCTTGTTCTCAGTCAGAACTTGAAATTACCATGCTCCTTTTCATGAATTTTGTTATATATTTGCTTGGTCATATGAGGAAATGATAGGTATTGATTCTAGTATAGTTGAACACAATATTAAAATGTATCCTAATGCCAAGCGAGTAGGATAGCGCCTCCGTCCTGTTCATCCGAAGAAGGTGGCTGCCATAAAATCAGAAGTTGAAAAACTTTTACATGCTGGTTTCATATACCCTGTTCGTCTTATTGATTGGGTTTCTAATATTGTTCCTGTAATGAAGAAACAAGGAACAATACAAGTGTGTGTTGATTATAGGGATGTTAATTATGCTTGTCCAAAAGACAACTATCCCACTCCCTTTATCGACCAGATAATTGATGAATATGCCGGATGTGAAATATTTTTGTTTATGGATGGATTTTCTAGCTATAATCAGATCAATGTCTGCCCAGAAGACCAATATAAAACTTCTTTTATTTGTCCCTAGGGCACATTCACATATAGGAAACTCCCTTTTGGTTTGAAGAACGTTAGGGCAACTTTTCAGAGGGGAATGAATTATGCCTTCCACAACATCAAACACATTGTTCAACCCTATCTATATGACCTAACTGCTCATTCATGGAAATGGGATGATCACTCTCAACATTTGACAACCATCTTTTTATGGTGCCGACAATACAAAATTCGAATCACTCCACATAAATGTGTGTTTTGTATTGGTTCTGGTTGTTTTCTTGGTTTCGTAGTGTCCAAAGAAGGAATTTGACTTGACCCCTTGAAGGTTAATGCAATTCTTGATTTGCCTCCACCTTCCAATTTACTTCAGTTATAGAGACTCCAAGGGAAGGCTAACTTTCTAAGGATATTCATTCCCAACTATGCCGAAATGGCTAAAGGATTTACTCATCTTTTGAAAAAAGGAATTCCCTTCTGTTGTGACACGGTTGCACAAGCTTCCTTTGATGCTCTCAAAGATACCCTGATCCGAACATCATTAATGTATTCCCCTAATTATCAGAACAACTATTTCTTGTATCTCACTGCTGCAGATACAACCATTGCTATGGTGTTAGTCCAAGAAAAAGATGGGATTGAACATCTGATATATTATTTGAGTCATAATCTCAATAATACAGAAGCTAGCTTTGGCTTCCATTCAAGCTGTACAAATATTTTTCCATTATATCTTGCTCCGAAAGACCACTGTCATTTCAAATTGCAACCCTATGACATACATCTTGTCACGGCAATTGCTAGGGGGAAAAATATTCAAAATGGATCGTCATTTTATAGGAATTTGATTTTGAATTCATCAAATCCAAGTCAAAGAAATCTCTATTTTTTTCCGAGCTTCTTTGTGACCTTCCCTCTACCGCCATCGACTTAACAACAGAACCATCAATTCCAGATGAGTCTCTATTTTTTATCTTGTCATCTGACCCTTGGTATGAAGATATACTAATCTATCTCCAAACCCAAACTTTCCCCTCCGATACCTCTCGCTCGCAACAACGATGTATTCGATATCAAGCCAAAGATTATCTGATCATTGGCGACACCCTTTACCGTCGCAATATCAATACGATTTTTCGTAGGTGCCTCACACATGAGGAAGCCAATAAATTTCTAAATGATTGCCATTCTAGTGCTTCTGGTGGAAATTTCTCTCGTTATGCTATTGCATAGAAAATTTTTTGTGCTGGTTACTTCTGGCCTACCATATTTAATGATTTCATTACTGCTGTCAGAAGTTGTCATGCATGCCAGATTTTTGATTGTAAAACTTGATTACCACCTACACCACTACATCCTATTGTCACTCTTGGAACATTTTCAAAATGGGGCATTGATTTCATGACATGTAACCCTCACTCGGTCGGGTGCATGGGTATATTATTGTTGCTGTTGACTATTTTACGAAATGGGCCAAGGTGATGCATACATTAAACAATAGTGGTGAGGCAGCTACACTTTTTTTCTTCAACCATGTGGTTGCGCGGTTTGGTGTACCACAAATTGTACTTACAGATCACAGTTCACATTTTCGTAATCTCATGATGAATGAATTAACTGCCAAGTTAGGACTCTCACATGATAGTTCTACTCCTTATTATCCATAGGCTAATGGACAAGTTGAAGCCATAAACAAAGTCCTTAAATGATTGCTTCAACGAATGATAGGAGTTCACAAACGAAACTGGCATTTGATCTTGTACTCAACTTTGTGGGCTTATCGAACCTCAGGAAGAAACGCAACTGGATTCACACCTTTCCAATTGGTGTATGGTCTTGAGGCAATCTTGCCATTACAATGTGATATTTCATTACTAAAACTCGCAATTGACTTGTTACCTGACCCTTCTAATGAGGAAGTGCATTTCTTAGAACTCATCCATCTAGATGAAACACATTATGAAGACACATTGGACAATGAAGCACATAAGAAATGAATTGAGGCACAAGATGATCGCAATGTCAAGCCTCGCATATTCTTAGAAGGAGACTTGTACTTGCTTAATGATCATGAAGCCAATAAATTAGGAATAGAAAAATTTGAACCACTATGGATGGGCCCCTACATTGTGAAGCACGTTTTGGCAAAAGATGCTTATGAGTTGGTTGATTATAATGGAATTCCATTGTCGCAGCCCCGAAATAGGTTGTATCTTAAATGTTACTATGCGTGATTGTGCGTAGTAAAAACACTGTATATATGATCTGATTGCGTGTGTGTATCATAGTGTGACTTTTAGAGTTTTTATGTGGTTAGTAATCCGATTTGCAATTATTGTAGATGTCGGAATATTTGGAACCATTTTTTGGTTATGCCAATGGTGCTAGTCGTAGTACGAAGAACCTATCCTCTACAGCATGGGCCATATTCGCTCCAAGTGGTGAGTTAGTGAGTTTTCAAGGGATTTTTATTGGTCATTCTACAAACAATATCATTGAGTATAGCGCATTGGTTGAAATCCTCTCTGATGCCATTTCACTTGGCATTCGCCGAATCATCATTAGGCTAGACTCACAACTTGTTGTACTACAACTTACAAATGTTTATACCGTTCGAAATCCAACTATTCATCGTATATTCCTTAGATTTCACCTCTTGGAAAGACATTTTGATTAAATTCAATATCAACACATTTCCAGAAACTTTAACACATTGACCGATTCTTTAGCGAATTACGCGTTAAGCAGACATTTACGACATATGTAAAGAGTAAATTTTCAATTCACATCAACAACTGAATAGGATTACACATAACCGTACAAAAACAATGAAAGTAAAATAGATAGATGTTCAAATTTTTTTAAAAAAATTTGTGTCCAAGACATGTTGGTAATCTGACCTCAAAACCTCAAAATGCATGCAGTAAGTCATCCTAAGTAGATCTAATGATGCTCATGATAATAGGTCACTGCCTGAGCTATCATACACAATAGCCTCATCCAATGGCTAGGTACACCAATAGTATGGTGTTGTAGTCTCATCAGTAAATCCTTGATCCAAACATCCGATATATCGAGGGTTGAACCCTCTATATGATGTTGTAACTTTGCCAGTGTCTTGGTCAGATATAAATCTTGGAGAACTTCTCTTCCAACATTTCTCCCCACTAGTTCACCCGCCTCGTGTTGACGATACATTGGTCGAACAGTTCCAACATATGTATACATGAGAACATTTTTAGTTAGTCTTGGAAACATCAAAAAACACAAAAACATGTAAAAACTCAAAAAATAAAAAATACTTGGTCAAAACAATTTACCTATAGCACCCCATTGAGCACCCACTAGTAATGTCAAATCTAGATCTTTACGAAAATCCATCCCTGCATATGGATTCTCCTCCATGACACTATGTTGTCGATGGAGAAAACTGATGAATGTGGTAGAAAATGAGATTTATGACTAACTAGCATGTCTAGCCATCAACGTTACCCATCTTTGCATCCATGGATCTCTAGGACTAGCTAAACTCAGTGTCACACACTGAGTCTACATCAATGAAATTCTTTCCAAAGTAAAAGCAATCAAGATTGATCCATAACTGAAATTTTTCATCTTACCACTTTTTACTTTAGTCTGCTACTCTTTCATATAAGAGAGTACTGCCACACACCAGTTGAACATAGTTGGCTCGAGAAACTCAAGCGCACACTGCATGTATGATCTATTCGAGACATTAAGTGTCACACTACCTACCAACTTTGCGATATTAAAGAGGATTGTTTGCAAGGGTAAATCATGAACATTCCTGATGTTTATCTTTCCATATTTTCTAGATTGTGTACTTGGCCGGCAGAATTGTCGAATGTAGTCCCTCACTGATTCATCCCCATGGGTAGAGCTTGAAAGAGAAATGCGGGCACCACGTCTTGATAATTTGTGAGAAAGTAAATATCATCGATCAATATAGGGAGCACTTTGTCCCCTATGTGAAAAACCTGTTCCGCTGGATCCCATGAATGAACCAAGAACTGTAATAGTTCTAACTATTGCCTCATCCTAGATAACTTGAAATATTTGAGTAACCCATTATCTTTGAGGGCCTCAACAGTACCAAGATCATTTAGGGCAACCGTATCCCATTCTTCATGTTCTCTTTCACGCCATGTGATAGCCATTCTGATCCAATCAAAGTATGAAATCACACCATAGTCTTATTTAGGATCCATTTCATGCAAAAAACTGAAGAGATTTTGGGTAGAAATGATGAATCAAATTTCTAAACTACACCTAATGCACCCCTGATATGTAGACAATGCGATGCAGAGAATTTTCCCTTATGTTTGACTGCTTTGTAGCACAAATTTTGATACACAAGGGTGTGTTGATCCTAGGCGTGATATATTTACCCTTGGGACCACAAAACCCTAAAATTTTTTCCTAAAATTGAAAAAGAATGACCTTAAATGAAAGAGAAAAGGTAGATCTCCTACTTGGTCTTGATGGCATGAAGAATGATCCGCATAATCTGCCACAATCAACTACTGAAGTTTGAGTTAAAACAATGGCCCAAAGCACAAAACTGAATGGTAAATGTCAAATGGTAAAATGACTTCGTAACTGCTTGTTTTATGGTTATTTCATGTTTATTAAATGAATAAACTATAGTTTTTACCTATTTTTACCAATGAACCAGGTATATTTAATTCGTTTGGTGGTTCTTTGAGCAGGTTTACAGCTAACATAGTGAATTTGAAGTGCATGATTGTAAAATGTACTTTTGACCATAGAGCATACTTTTATCTCTTTTTCGAGCTCTGTTAAAAATCGAAAAAGGAAACCCCCTAAATTCCTCTTTCATCTCTTCTCAGACTCTCAAAATATGAAAAGGTTTCCTGGCGCTTGTCATTTTCAACTTGTAAATGGATTGGAAACGACATCTACTCAGTATAAGTTTAACCATTTTCTGGACTAAGATAGATTACTTACGAAAAAGGAATACATTGATCGAACATGGTCAATAGGTTCTCTCTTGTATCATTTTATGCTTTTTCTAACTTGAGAGACAAATTTATGAAAAAAACTTGTGGAGTTTTATTTTTGTCCCTTTTCAAAATCTCTAAGCATGAAAAGGACCGAGTTCTCATTGTTGTTAAACTTGTTAAAGCATCAAATAGCTATGAACTTGTCCATCATGACAAGAATGAGTTTCACCTTTGCTAGATTCAGTAAAATATCACATACCGATGGATTCACCTGAAGGGTAGAATTATACATCAAGCATATGTTATCCTCCTCAAGCTTGTTAAAAAATAAAGAGGTACTAGTCAACAATGACTGGGGAAAATGGGAAAAGGGATAAATCACTTTATGGTAGCAAGTCGCTCTTGAACATGACACTTTCACTTCATCTCTGTGACTATTTGGGTTGGGTTATTTTCTTGATCGTTATCATACCTATGGTCTATCCCACCATCGATCACTTTGGTTTAGGGTCAAAGCTGCCAATTCATTCATTGTCGCCAACATGTTCAAGAGAAGTCACTCAGTAAACTTCATCCTTTTCAATACTCATAAACCTTCATTTTCATGACCACCATTCCTGAACATTGTGTCATTAGTCACATTTTGTCTTCAAAATAATTACACTCATTTCATGTCATTGAGTCACTTCTTGTCGACATCAACACATTATCTTGGAAGTTGAATTAGAAACACCCTTCTGGTACCTTGAGGCTTGCATACATCAATGGCAAGTATCTCAATTCTGGTGATAGTTTGACATTATAGGCCTTCGACCAAAAGACTTTGTATGGTGTTCAACATCAAAACATCTATTCACAGCATGCAGAATGTACTGTAGTACCTTGAGAATCATGATCATTATTGGTGATTTCTCTGGCATTTGTTAACAACTTACATCATTTGCTGGTAATTAGACGATGTCTTCCCATGTTCGACTTCAGATCACATTTTCACATGGTTCGAATTGTACTTGAGAAAACAATTGGACGAGATAGAGGACCCTAGATCTAGTTTCATCCATCCGAGCTGCCATTCGAGGAGAGTACTAAATCATCCGTAGGATGACTTTACATAGATAGTCATCTTATCATGGATCTATATCTATAGACGACTATCTAATTTATGTACATGTAATGAAAAGTTTATATGTTGAGCATGGGTATGCCTTCCCTCAATAATTCATGAAATATTGAAAGATATCATGATATTATGTATTGTAATTGATGCAGGTCACCATTTGCTTCAAAAACTCGTCATCACATCATAAATCATATCACTCAACATTATCATTTATGACTTCATGCTTTAGGGGGAAATTGTTACAGGTCTATTTGGGCATGTCACTACCAACGATCAAATAAGTGTAAACAGGGTCTATGAAACTCTAATTTAGTTGCTACATGTCTTGGACATGCCACCTCATTGAGTGCTTTCATCCATGAGAGTTTCCTGATTTCAAACCTTGTTGAAGTACTTCCTTGCGTCACTAGTGCACCCCTGGTCAGGGGTAAGTTCTATGCAGAGTAGGTTGCCCCATTGAAGGTTGTGTTGCAAAGCACCTAAGCCCACTCAAGCCTGCACTAGTCGAGAATCTTCAAAATGTTCATTGGGTCTTGAGTATATTCCTCCTTTCTAGAGCCTTCTAGAAGGAATCCAACTCCTATCATATCAAGATGAGCTTGACTTAGGATAGCCTTGGATCATCTAATATTCTATCCTCTCCTCCATTTGAACATGGAAACTAATCATCCAATTATGGAAAACCATTCAATGCTATATTAATGACAAAACCACTTGTATTCATCTATAAATTGGCCTCCCATCATAGAGCCAAGGAGCTTGGAGATTATAGAGAAATAATGTTGGTTTAGAGACTTGAAATAATTGTCAAGTAATGTTATGTTGCTATTGGTGTGATGAGCGCTTGGACTAACTTGGATGAGGGTGTAACTTCTCCTTTTATCAATCAATAAAGTTGTTTTTTCCTTTTCTAATACTTTTGTCTATATCTATGATAAATGTATGTTCAAATGTTGTCGATTCCATTTGTTTACAATAAATAGATCATATGCTTTGATTGTTGTCATCTTCTGTTTATGTTGGCAGGTACCAATTGAGCGAATTTAGTTTGAGTGGGAGCGACAGGAGCAACTCAAAGGAGATCAAAGGAAGAGAAGGATCACAAGTAGGTTCCTTTATCTTATATGTTTATTGTAGGAAGAGGTTAAACATCTTTACTTCAGTTGTTCTAACTGTAACTACCCACTTAGGGAAGATATACTTATCCATAGGTATAAATTTCGTATAACAAATTGGCGACTATACTAGGGAATGTCCATCATCCCTGGTAGTTATCCCTTTTCTTAGCAGCACCAATAGACTTTGCTTGAGTTCATTTACCATATTCAGTCATTTTGAATCTTGTTTGGTCAAAATGTGTGCTTATTTGTGTGCTGATAGTGCTCTTTGGAATCAACGCACTGTTGTTCTTGACACAGTGATCTGCAGAGCAACCTTAGCCTAGAGGCAGTGCTCTGCAACGTACTGTCTCCCACTCAAGGCTGCGTTGGTCCCTATCAAGCCAAAAACGCGTCTTTTTGCTTGATTTTTTCCAAATTGTTTCACATCTTATTTGTTGAATGGTCATTGTTTCTTTGTCCCTGAAGTCCAAATTAACATTTCATTTCCATGCCCACTTTGGCTTTGTTTGTTCAATGTTTCTTTATGTTTTCTTTAACATTGTCGAATCAATACCAAAGTTAGCTTACATTGATTAGTCTTTACTTTTATGAAAAAGAAACCGTCGTAAAGTCTTCGTTTCTTGTGAAAAGAATTGATTGATCATTTGGGCATTTAGTTTCTTTATGTTCATCTAAACATTAAAGGAATTAAAATAAAAGCATGCATAATGCATTTAGAAGTTCATGTGTGCTTGTAGGAATGGTATAGGGAAAGTTGCATTAGATGTGCTCTATGCTCTTTGTTTAAAGATTTTGATTGCTCTATCTCTTTTAGTTACGGTTTTCATTGTTTAAATCAAATGAAAAGAATGTTTCCCATCTTAGTTGCATTATAGGAGTTTCAAAAACATCACGTGGTGAACTTGAAAGGCAAACTTTTAAAGAAGATTAACTAAAATTTATCTCAATTAACCTAATGAAACATTATAACTTAACACAACATTTATAGTTCTAGGTTACAGACTTGTTTCGACATCGTTAAACATAGTAGTTGTCACTAATGGCCTGTGGTACATTCGGAGTGTGATACCTCATTCCATGTATGCAAGTATATCGTAGCTCGTCTAGGTACTTTCAGGTATATCAGGCAGTGTTATAGTACGAAAATTATAAGGGAATGTTCTCACTATGCAGTTTCACATTAGATAGAGCTAACATAGATTCGGCCTCCACGTACTTTTGGGTATATTTGGGAGGACTACATTAGGTTTCTATCCATCCATAGGTAACTGAGTTGATCGTCTTGTATAGTGATACACCGAAAACAACATTCAGGGAGATTACCTGCACGTATGTTAAGTCCTTGGCTCCTCTGAGGTGGTATATTACAATTGACAGTTACTTGATAATTATTTTTCCTAGTTTACCCTCTTTTTATTTATTTATTTTTATGATAAAATCAATTAGCAATCATGGAAGAAAATCAACCTTTACCTCGTTTTTTGTGTAGGACAGTGAGTAAACTGCCTTTACTGTTTGAAGCTACACCTAGTCGGCGAAAGCAATCTCATTTAACTGAGTCCAATACATCACAAACTTTTGGTTCTTCATCTGATTTACTAGAGTCACCTATAACAGTACGTACTACGATTCCAGTTACTCCTACTATTACTAGTTTATTTGCTACTGAAGTGGAACCTTTACAACTACCTAAGGACACTAAAAGTGAACTTAGTGAAATGGTAACTAAAGTTGTCCAAAAAGAAGTTGATCCTCAACCCAAAGTTGTTCAACAAGAAATTACTTTTGAACTTGAATTTTTTCAATTGGAAGTTGATCTCGAGCCTATCGTAGTTCAACAAGAAGTTACTTTTGAACTAGAAGTTGTTCAAGAAATTCATCTTGAGCCCATTGTTCTTTTACCAGAAAACTTGGATCCTGAAGTTGAACAACCAGAAGTTGTTCTTGTACCAGAAGATGATCAACCGGTTTATCCTCAGACATCTGTAACTGTTGAGACTTCTCCTTTACTGTAGAGTCAAACACGGGAAATTTATTACAGACTTGATGGTGAAATCCTTCCCCCAACTCTTTTTGGACCAGGGATTTATCTTTATCCTTATTTTCCTCGGTTAACTTATACTACTCCTCTTGATCCTGTTTACTTTCAAACTCGCATAGATTCATTAGGACATTCATTGGGTCATTTGACTATGGCTAAAACAACTTCCCAGACTGTATCATCTGTTACAACTACAACAATATCTATTGTCGCTACTTCTTCGATGTTTACCACAACACCTAAGCCACATCTGTGTGGTGGTCCATCCATCCGACTAGGTTACTAATCATTATCTGGAACTCACTCCAGTGTTTCCTATAGTCCATGGTCTTCACCCATGTGATCCACAAGAATTTTACCTAGTTCTTCACTTACAGATACTAAACAGTTTGATCCATCTAGTCGATATCAAGCTGGTCCATTTGGTTACTATCCAATGTATCCACTTAGCATTGGATTACCTCCATATGGAGAACAATATCCCTAATATTCTTATTCTCCATACTCTCGGGGGCCACCATATGGCAGCATACGTCATATTTAGGTCCAAATTATTTTGGAATGATTGTTTTTCAATGGCAGCCTACAATGAGTGTTCAACCAAGGCTTGTGTATTCATCACAACCAATACAACCTGTTTCATCCATACCTACTATGCCTGTCATTATGACTTTACCATAGTTGCAAGCTCAGTTGATTGTATCTCAACCTTTGCAAGCTAATCCTTATACCTCTTACCCTCAAGTTTCAGGTCTAAAGACTTAGTCTTCTCAGGCCATTTTACAACAACCATTTGTGTCTGAAATCCAACAACATCATGCCACTTTACCATTAATTAGGATGACTCAGACTTATACTGGTCTAATTTATCCACAACCTGGTCAAACTTATACTAGTGGGAAACAATCATTGTATCAACAATCATGGTAGCCACAATACCAACAAAAGGAATTCCAACAATACCAAACTTATCTTGGACTTGGTAAATAAGCTTATGCTGGGTTTGGTCAACATCAAGCTTACCCAGGTTTTAGTTAACAAGCCTATGCTAGTTTTAGTCAACAACAAATTTATCCTGGTTCCCAACAACAACCTTATACTAGATATGCTTAGCAAACCTACCCCTATCAAGGTTACCAACAACAGATTCCTTATGCTAGTATGCAAAGTCCTATTGCCCAGGAAATTCCATCTTACTCTAGTTATGCTCAACCTGACCTAAACTGATAGTTGCATTTTGTCACAACACTTGAATTACCAGATTTAAATCGAATTACCAATGATCCCATTCTTTATTCAGCTTGGTGGCTAGTGATTCCACACAAATTGCCTTATGATTTTCCTAAGTTCAATGGAAACACTAGAGAAGGTCCATCCAATCACATTATGACTTTTAATTTATGGTGGTCATCCAACTCCCTAAATGATTATTTAATAAGACTACGTCTTTTCCAACGAATGCTCACTGGTCCGGCTGCAAACTAGTATAATGAATTACAACTTTACACCTTCAGCCACTACATTTTTAACCCATTTCCAGTTACCCATCAGATGTGAAACTGGAATGAAATTGTTGACCAACTTTAAATAGACCACTACTACTCACATTTTTGATCATATTCATGAGTGGCATCGTTGTTGTCAAATGGTCAAAACTTTTGTTCCCGATTAGGTTTTAGCTGAGTGGTTTATTAAATCCTTGTTGCCATATATCACCAAGGATGTGGCTAAAGTAGGATTTGTTACTAAAGTGAAAGTTATTGCTTGTGCCTAATACTTAGACTTGATTTACACCCAGTCTGGCACGCTCTATGATAAGATTCCAAATGCACCTAGACCAGCTTTTACTATTCCACCACCTCAATCTAGTAAGGACTCTCATGTCGGTGACGGTGTGATAGGTTCTTCAAGAAATCAAACAGAAAGTAGACCATCTGGTTAAACACTTGCTATTTCAAACCAAACCTCTAATACACATGATAATACACTCACTTCCAAAATAAATGTCGTGTCATCTGACAAAGGTAAAAATGAAAAGAAACCTGGAAGCAAGAAAAAGGGGAAAACCAAAAAGAAACAAAATTCTCCCCCTCAAGAGAAATCATCTAATTCCTCTTCTCCGTCTAGGAAACCTCCTTACCCATGTTTAATTTGTAATGAGGATAACTTTACGCGAGACTTTCCTAACCACTCTGAAGTCTCAAAACTTCTTAATACTTCTAGTACATCTGCTGTGTTGACAGACCCTTTTCCAAACGTAGAGACTCATTTGGTTGCTACAAATCATGCTTCCACTTCACAAGTGGTTATGCTATCCACTGCTAAGCCTAAGGCTGATGCTTTGGTGACTCCACGAAGTAAAGATTATAGTAATCCACCATTGACATCGAATAACCAGGCTATAGATCCACCCAATACTTCGACTTTGACTTCGTCTGACTCCATTCCACCACCCATTGCACCAAAGTTAACAATACAACCTCCTAAGGGAGTTGTTCATAAATGTACATTCAACCCTTGAGCTTGAGCAATGAAAAACTATAATATAGTAGAAGATTTGGCTCAGTCATGTTCTACTATGTCGATGCTGCAGGTGCTTCAAAATTGTCCCTCCCAAAAGCATGCTTTATTTTCAGCAATTGGTGGAATTGATCCAATAGATTATGATCTCATAGTTTCTAACCATGCAAGTTATATGCCACAATTACCAGCACAATTAGCATTCTTGACCCAAGTAAATTCTTTGAATCACCTCATTCACTGAACCATTATTGACGAATGTGCATCTACTTGTATCTTGTCAATGAATTGCTGGTAAACACTTAGCTCATTGCCTTTGTCATGATCACCTACGATGTTAAAAGCTTTTGATGGTCACACTTATACACCTTGTGGAATTTTGTAACCTACAGATAGAATTGGGTGGAAAAAGTGTAACTGTTGAAGTTGAAGTTGTTGACATACCCCTTGACTACAATATTTTACTAGGAAGACTGTGGGTTTACACTATGACTGCTGTGGTTTTGACATACTTTTGTATGATCACTTTCCCTCATAAAGGTGGAATCACAATGATTGATCAACTTGTTTTCTTCACCTCTAGTTCACAGGAAACTGGAAGCGTTCTGTTAGTTCACGGACCTCCACTATCTCTTCAAAACATTGGAGTAGGTCTCTTCAAAGATTCTTCCCTAATGGCCACCTTTTCACTACTTTCACCATCACAAATGGCGGAAGTTGCGAAATTTGAGACCTATAACATGATATCTTCCACTTCGTCTGAGTCATGGAAGATTTCCAATAATTCCAAACTTGATATGCATAATGAAACCATGCCACTAAGCCCAATTGAGCTCACATATCAATCAATATTTTTGGCTTGTGCAGCAAATCCAAATCCATCATCACTGATTGTATGGGTTGATCATTCGTTAGAATATCGTACTTCTTGTGATCCTTTTTCACATAAATTTTCTACTGATGAAGGAATCATCCAATCAATGATGACAGAAGAAGAAACATGGGTAGATTATCATCATCGATCCCATCTTCCAGATCACATAGAAGATATTTCAAATGAAATAAATCGCCTTTAAATCGTTGATTTCCTTTCAAATTCTGTATTCCGAATGAAACTTATCAAATATCGAAGAAATCATTTCGATCGATATTTCGACCGAAACTGGAATTGTAGAAAGCATCCATGTTGGAAAATCTTGTTCTCCATCTAAACTTGAAACTTATCATTCTCTTTTTCGTGAATTCCGCGATATGTTTTCTTAGTCATATGAGGAAATGCCAGGTATTGATTCTAGTATAGTTGAACACGAGATTAAAATGTATCCTGATGGCAAGTTAGTACGACAACACCTCCATCTTGTTCATCTGAAGAAGGCTACTGCCATAAAAGTAGAAGTTGAAAAAATTTTACATGTTGCTTTCATATACCCCGTTCCTCTTACCAATTGAGTTTCCAATATTGTTCCTGTCATGAAGAAACAAGGAACAATACGAGTGTGTGTTGATTATAGGAATGTGAATCATGCTTCTCCAAAAGACAACAATCGCACTCCCTTTATCGACCAGATAATTGATGAATGTGCTGGATGTGAAATATTTTCATTTATGGATGCCTTTTATGGCTATAATCAAATCAATATCCGCCTAGAAGACCAATCTAAAACTGCCTTTATTTGTCCCTGGGGCACATTCACATATAGGAAACTCCCTTTTGGTTTGAAGAATGCTTGGGAAACTTTTCAGAGGGGAATGAATTATGCCTTCCATGAAGTCAAACACATGATTCAACCCTATCTAGATGACTTACCTACTCATTCACAGAAACAGGTTGATCACCCGCAACATTTGAGGGCCATCTTTTTATAGTGTCGATAGTACAAAATTTGACTCAATCCACTTAAATGTGTGTTTTGTGTTGGTTCTGGTCATTTTCTTGGTTTCGTAGTGTAAAAGAAGGAATTCAACTCGATCCCTTGAAGGTTAAGGCAATTCTTGATCTATCTCCACCTTCCAATTTACTTTAGTTACAGAGACTCCAAGGGAAGGCTAACTTTCTAAGGAGATTCATTCCCAACTATGCCCAAATGGCTAAAGGATTCACTCTTCTTTTGAAAAACATAATTCCCTTCCATTGGGATTAGGTTGTGTAAGCTTCCTTTAATGCTCTCAAAGATACCCTGATTCGAGTGTCATTAATGTATTCCTCTGATTATCAGAACGATTATTTCCTGTATCTCACCGTTGCAGATACAACCATTGCTATGGTTTTAGTCCAATAATAATATGGGATTGAACATCTGATCTATTATTTGAGTCGTAATATCAAAAATACGAAAGTTAATTATTCTTATGTGGAGAAGCTAGATTTGGCTTCCATTCAAGACGTACATAGATTTCACCATTGCAACCCTATGACATACATCTTGTCACGTCAATTGCTGGGGGGAAATATTCAAAATGGATCATCATTTTGCAGGAATTTGATTTGCAATTCATCAAATCCAAGTCAAAGAAATCTCTAGTTTTTTGGAGCTTTTTTGCAACCTCCCCTCTACCACCATCGACTCAACAATGGAACCATAAATTCCATATCAGTCTCTATTTTTGATCTCGCTATCTAATCCTTGGTATGGAGATATACTAATCTATCTCCAAACCCAAACTTTTCGGTCCAATACCTCTTGCTCACAAAAATGGCATATTCGATATCAAGCCAAATATTATCTGATCATTGGCGACACCCTTTAGCATCGCAGTATTGATACAATTTTTTGTAGGTGCCTCACACATGAGGAAGCCAAGAAAGTTATAAATGATTTCCATTCTCGTTCTTCTGGTGGACATTTATCTAGTTATGCTACCACACAGAAAATTCTCCGTGTTTGTTACTTCTGGCCTACCATATTTAACGATTGCATTACTGCTATCAGAAGTTGTCATGCATGCAAAATTTTTGACCATAAAACTCGATTACCACATGCACCACTGCAACCTGTTGTCACTGTTGGACCATTTGCAAAATGGGGCATTGATTTCATGACATGTAACCCTCACTTGGCCGGGGGGTACAGGTATATTATTGTCGTCATTGACTATTTTACAAAATGGGCTGAGGTAATGCCTACATTAAACAATAGTGGTGAGACAATTGCACTTTTTTCTTCAACCATGTGGTTGCATGGTTTGGTGTACCACAACCAGTAGTTACAGATCATGGTTCACATTTTCGCAATCACATGATGACTGAATTAACTTCCAAGTTAGGACTCTCACATGATAGTTCTACTCCTTATTATCCATGGGATAATGGAAAAGTTTAAGCCATCAACAAATTCCTTAAGCGAATGATTCAACGAATGATAGGAGTTCACAAATGAAACTGGCATTTGATCCTTTACTCGCTTTGTGGGCTTACCCAACCTTGGCAAGAAACACAACTAGATTCACACCTTTCCAATTGGTGTATGGCCTTGAGGCAATCTTGCCAATAGAATGTGAGATTTCATCATTAAAAATTGCATTTGACTTGTTACTTAGAAACGTTTGAACTCATCAATCTAGATGAAACATGTCTTGAAGCCGCATTGGACAACGAAGAACATAAGAAATGAATTAAGGTGCAATATGACCGCAATGTCAAGCCTTGCATATTCTTAGAAGGAGACGTGGTCTTGCTTCATGATTAGGAAACCGATAAATTAGGAACATGAAAATTTGAACCACTATGGATGGGCCCCTACATTGTCAAGCGTGTTTTTGCAAAAGGTGCTTATGAGCTGGTTGATTATGATGGAATTCCAATGTCGAAGCCCCGAAACAGGTTGTATCTTAAACTTTACTATGCTTGATCGTGCGTAGTAAAAACACTGTATATATGCTTTGATTACATGTGTGTGTCACAATGCGACTTTTAGAGTTTTTATGTGGTTATTACTCCGCTTTGCATTTGTTGCAGATGTTGGAATCTTTGGAACCATTTGTTGGTTATGTCGATGGTGCTAGTTGTACTACGTAGAACCTATCCTCTGCAGCATGGGCCATATTCGCTCCAAGTGGTGAGTTAGTGAGTTTTCAAGGGATTTTTATTGGTCGTTCTATGAACAATATTGCTGAGTATAACACATTGATCAATCTTCTCTCTGATTCCATTTCTCTTGGCATTCACCGAATCATCATTAGGCTAGACTCACAACTTGTTGTACTACAACTTACAAATGTTTATACCGTTCGAAATCCAACTATTCATCGTATATTCCTTAGATTTCACCTCTTGGAAAGACATTTTGATTAAATTCAATATCAACACATTTCCAGAAACTTTAACACATTGACCGATTCTTTAGCGAATTACGCGTTAAGCAGACATTTACGACATATGTAAAGAGTAAATTTTCAATTCACATCAACAGTTGAATAGGATTACACATAACCATACAAAAAAATTGAAATTAATATAGATAGATGTTCAAAGTTTTTACCAAAAATTTGTGTCCAAGACATGTTGGTCATCTGACCTCAAAACTTCAAAATGCATACAATAAATCATCCTAAGTAGATCTAATGATGCTCATGATAACAGATCACTGCTTGAGCTATCATGCGCAATAGCCTCATCCAATGGCTAGGTACACCAATAGTATGGCATTGTAGTCTCATCGGTAACTCCTCAATCTGAACATCCGATGTATCGAGGGTTAACCCCTCTATATGATGTTGCAACTCCATCAGTGTCTCGATCAGATCTAAATCCTGGAGAACTGCTCTTTTGACAATTCTCCTCGCTGGTTCACTTGCCTCCAGTTGATGACCCATTGGTCGAACAGTGCGAACATTTTTATACATGAGAGCATTTTTAGTTTAGTCTTGGAAACATCAAAAAACACAAAAACATGTAAAAACTCAAAAAAATAAAAAATACATGTCAAATCAATTTACCTATAGCACCCCATTGAGCACCCATTAGTAATCTCAAATCTGGATCTCTACGGAAATCCATCCCTACATATGGATGCTTCTTTATGACAATATGTTGTTGACAGAGCCAGTTGAAGAATGCGATATAAAATGAGATTGATGACTGACCAACATGTCTAGCCATAAACTCTACCCATCTATCCATCTGTGGATCTCTAGGACCAACTAAACTCAATGTCACAAGCTGAGGTTGCATCAATGGAATTCTCTCCAAATTAAAAGCGATCAAGATCGATCCATAACTAAAATTTTTCATCTTACCGCTGATCTTTCATCAAAGAGAGTATTGCCTCACACCAGTTGAACATAGTTGGCTCGAGACACTCGAGCACATACTACATGTATGATCTATTCACGACATGAAGTGTCACACTACCTGCAAAGTTTGCGATAGTAAATGTTATCTCAAATTTTGACCCTGGAAGGCTGCAGGCCAGGAAGACTTCAAGTAACTATTTCAGACCTACTTTAGGCTGAGGCCTAGCCTCCCCAACCAGAGAGGGCTCTCTCAAAGGGTTAATGTTTTTTATTATAGTTAAGATGGCTAACTCTTGTGAAACAAATGTAAACAATATGAATGGTGGAAACACATTTAGAAACTATCGATTGGGCTTATGGAGTCAACATCATTTCAGTATAACAATGGTATTAACCTTACATAGAAGTCAGGGCATTCAGCATTCAACACATTCAGAACATACCAAGAACATATGGGACCACACAGTCTATGAATGTATATAGGAAATTAGAGCACTATAAGTGAATTCTAAGTGATTACACATTCATACCACTGCATATATTAGGAAAAGAAAAATACCACACATTCTGAACATCAAATCCCTCATGAGTCCTGAGAAGAAAAGCCCAACTTGTATTACCAAAACAGAGTATTACATAAGCCAAATATCAGAGTTTTGTCAATAAATTTTCCAACCCCTTGTGCATTGCTCTTTATCCTATTTATAGATCTCTTCTACCTGATTGAGATTCCTCCTCAAGCATGAGGGGAACTCGAAATCTACTTCTAATGACACCTATTCAACTTTTAACCACCTATTAAATGTAACAAACTTCGACTAGCCTTTCCAAAGATCTAAATCAAGTAGGATTCTAACACCATGTTATGCTAATAATAGCCTTGGTTACAGTGGTTATCATTCTTTGACATCTGGTCCCTTTTCAGTTTGGCTATGATGGATGTTCAAGGCTCCATGCTGGTCTTCCATGCCACATCTTGAAACATAGGAAACTACCCTTGCTTATCGGTCTTTAGTTTGCCTTACAATTTTCGAATCCACAGAAGCATGTCCTTCATTTTTGATTATCCAAAATGTAACAAATGGCCACGTCCTTGATGTGTTGTCCACCTCCTTTATGTTTAAAGGCAAAAACTCCTTCAAGCTGTCTTGATATATTTTGAACTGTGGTAAATGTGCTCACTTTATGACAAAAATTTAAAGTTGGATTTGAATCCATATTTTCTCCACCTGTCTAAACTTGGTCGAATGTTGAAGCTTCAGATGATGCCTTGTAAATATTCCCCTTTCAAAATTTCCCGCTTATGTTTCAAAACCAGTTGATTGATATTGGATTGTTTAGCTTCAGCAGTTTCGTAGCGCGCTACAAAACTGCTGAGCTCTGGTCATCACATTTAGCAGTTTTGTAACGAGCTACGAAACTGCTGAGTTGTTTCAAAAATCACAGTTTCAACCCAAAACTTTGCTATTTGAGCACTTTGCTGTTAAAACATTCTTGCAACTGTCTCAAGACCTTCAAAAATTAAATGGGAATTTTTGGAAAAATTATACCAAGCAAAACTTATCAAAACTTTGAAATATCTCCTTACTTGAAGTGGGTTCTCTTTATGGAGATCCTTTTTGCTAGTCCAATTGAATCTTTAAGTCTTCAACTTGTTTTCTCAATACTTTGATCTCAGACCTGAGGTTTATATTGATTTTTCTGATAAATTGAGCTTCTTTTATTGCAAGAGTAGTCCAGCTACGGAATTGAACATTAAAGTCAACCACTTCAGGAATTTTAAAAGTTTGATCTTCCCATCGAGCTTGCATTTGATTAAAATAAGCCTCCTTAGCTGCAAATTTCCTAGCAACTTTCTTTAATCTAGCAATCTCAAAGTTGGCAGATTCCAATCTTCTCTTCAAGTTTTCCACACTGCCTTCTTTTTGAGTGGCAACTGTTTTGCCTTTATCTTTTCTTTCATGAGGTCGTGTCTCCCCTATTTCATCTGCCCTTGGCGACACCTCCTGTACCTATTTGAACTTCCTTGTTATGGGTCTCCTGGGTTTGAAAACAAATTGTTCAACTTGATCATCAAACTTAAGTTTCTTTGAGGCTTTGGCCTTCTTAACCTTCTCTTTTCCTGACTGTATCAAATTAGCTTGAACTAGTGGGGACTCTTCAATGTCAATTGCTTGTAATAAATCATTTAAATCTCCCTTTGAAACAGTACTTTCTTCAATAGCCACTGACTTACCCTTTTCTTTTGCTACCTGGCTCCTCATTCTTCTTCTTTGAACTCCTTCACCTGTGCTTAACTCATGTGCAGTTTTCTTATCCTGAATTTTCTCTTTAAGGGACTGCTGGGGTGTATCCTGAATAATCAGTGGCTTGGTGGATTCCTTTACTTGCTTTCTTGCCTTTAACTTTGAAAACCTCTTGGCTCTTGTTTCTGCTTGAGGACCTATTGTTGAAACATCTTTTGCAGCTAGAGGGCTGAGATCGGTCTTGCTCTTGAAACCAGCCATGAATATAAATGTATCCCAGTCTCTGCCTACCCTTTGAAGTTCATGCAAGACAAGTAACTTAATCAGGCCATGGTGAAACAAAGAAGTTTCACAAGCCTCTTTTCTCAATTGTACCTTGTCACACATTCTACTCAAACTGTGGAATAAGTAAAAAGGTAGATCAATAGATGCCTTCCATGTAAAATGAAATAAAAGTTTGAAATGGTACGAATACACCTTGTTATATCTTCCTTCACAGGTCAGGTATTTCTGAATACAGGTGAGCAAATGTGTGTAGGACTCTTTGACATAGCTCCTAGGAACAGACTTGCTCAAATCCGAGTTAACGAATTCCTTCTTTAGAAATTCTTTACATGGGTTCATGTCAAATTTGAAACTCTTGAACCAATTTTCTTGCCCTCTAGGAATCTCTATAAATGTGGATATCATGTCTGGTGAGACCTGCAATTCCATCATACCAACCTTTGAGTTTAATCCTGTAAAATTCAGTGCAAATTCTTTAGTCACTTGTGCATGACCTCCTTGTAGCTTCTTGCAAAAGTTCCAACATCCAGCTTGTTTAAATGCCTTCTGAACCTCTCTGTTCTTCAATGTTATATCCAAACCTTCAGGCTCGTTTCTCAGGCATTTGCCTGATTTGTGTTATTTCCTTTCTACTGATCCCTCCATGAAGTTTCAGTGACCTGTAGGTAGGGAATGCTAGCGTTGTTCAAACTGCAAATTCTGCCTCTCTTGAATTTCTGCCTCGCCTGATTTGCTGCCTCACTTGATTGGTTGCCTCACTTGATGACAATGTCTTTTCAATTTGAAATCTTGCATATTATAGTTTTTAAAATTGAAATATTGTAGATTTGTTACTCCTGCTAGGCTTACAATCATCATTAAAACTTGTGCATAGGTGGCTTTCCTTGGAACTTGAATTCTGTGTGTATCAACGTACCTACTAGTTGTGATAATGGAGATTGGTGGTGAGATGTGATATGTGGAGTACATGAACTGACAAAGAATGACGCAGCCATAGATTAACTTAACGGATTTGACATTTGGGAAAGATTCGCTGCGGAATGCACGAATCTCTAATTTCGCAGCGCGGTCAGATTAAATTTTGAATGATGCGCTACGAAATCACCTAATAATGTATCACGCTGCGAAAACACCTAATGGGCTTCTGCGCTGCGAAACTGCTAAACAGAGTTAATGCGTTGCGAAAACACTTTAGAAAGGTTACATGCGCTACGCAATTACCTAAAAGGCTTTGTGGTAGATAATGATTTTCTTAAACCAAAATAACACATGACTATGAGATCGGTGATGAATGAGAGTGACCAGTGGTAGATAAAAATGCATGCTTGACTCACGACCTCCTAAGACGCAGACTCTAAGGAAAAAATGAAATCAACTTAGACTAACACTGACCTTTATCATCAAGCTAGTATGAGAAATTATGGCATTAGATTTCTTAAGTGATATACGTAAGGAAGATTGTTCGCAAGGGTAAATCACAAACATCCCTAATGTTTATCTTTCCATCTTTGCTAGGCTGTGTACCTGGCTGGCAGAATTGTCGAATGTAGTCCCTCACTGATTCACCCCCATGGGTAGAACCTGAAAGAGAAATGGGGGCACCACGTCTTGACAATCCTGTGAGAAAGTAAATATCATCGATCAATATAGGGAGCACTTCATCCCCTATGTGAAAAAACTGTTATGCTAGATCCCATGAATGAACCAAGAACTGTGTTAGTTCCAACTGCTGCCTCATCCTGAATAACCTGAAATATTTGAGTAACCCATAATCTCTGAGGGCATCAACAATACAAGGATCATTTAGGATAACCATATCCTATTCTTCATGTTCTCTTTCACGCCATGTGATAGCCATTCTGATTCGATCAAAGTCTAAAATCACACCATAGGCTTAATTAGGATCCATTTCATGCAAAAAACTGAAGAGATTTTGGGTAGAAATGATGAATCAAATTTTTAAACTACACCCAACACACCCCTGATCTGTAGACAGTGTGATGCAGAGTAGTTTCCCTTCCATTTGACTGCTCTGTAGCATAGGTTTCGATGCACAACAATGCACTGATCCTAGGGCGTGATATATTTACCCTAGGGACCCAAAAGCCCTACAGATTTTGCCTAAAATTGGAAAATAATGACCTTAAATGAAAGAGAAGTGGTAGATCTCCTACCTAGTCCCGACAGCACAAAGAATAATCCACAGAATCTCCCACAATGAGCTACTAACGTTTGAGGTAAAAAAATGGTTCAGAGCACAAAACTGAATGGTAAATGTCAAATGGTAAAATGACTTGGTAAATTCTTGTTTTATGGTTATTTCATGTTCATTAAATGAATAAACTATAATTTTTACCTATTTTTACCAATGAAATAGGTATATTTAATCCATTTGGTGGTTCTTTGAGCAGGTTTACGTCTGACATAGTGAATTTGATGTGCATGATTGTAAAATGTCCTTTTAGCCACAGAGCATACTTTTATCTCTTTTTCGAGCTCTATTAAACATCAAAATAGGAACCCCCCTAGAGTCCTCTTTCAGCTCTTTTCAGACTCTCAAAATATGAAAATATTGCCAAGCGCTTGTCCTTTTCAGCTCGTAAATGGATTGGAAATGACATCTACTTAGTACAAGTTTAACCCTTTTCTGTACTGAGATAGATTACTTACGAGAAAGGAATACGTTGATCGAACATGGTCAATAGGTTATCTATTATATTATTTTACACTTTTTCGGACTTCAGAGACAAATTTACGAAAAATAAATTGTGGATTTTTCTTTTTGTCCCTTTTCAAACTCTCTAAACATGAAAATCACCGAGTTCTCATTGTCATTAAACTTGTTAAAGCATCAAATAGCGATAAACTTGTCCATCATGCCAAGAACGAGTTTCACCTTCTCTAGACTCATTAAAACAACACATAGCTATGGATTCACCTGAAGGGTTTATACATCAAGCATATGTTATCCTCCTCAATATTATTGAAAAATAAAGAGGTACTGGTAAAAAATGACTAGGAGAATGGGAAAAGGGATAAATCACTTTATGGTAGCAAGTCACTCTTGAACATGACACTTTCACTTCATCTCTGTGACTATTTGGGTTGGGTTATCTACTTGATGGTTATAATACCTATGGTCTATCACACCATCCATCACTTTGGTTTTGGGTCAATGCTGCCAATTCATTCAGTGTCGCTGACATGTTCAAGAGAATTCACTCAGTAAACTTCATCCTTTGCAATACTCATAAACCTTCATTTTCATGTCTGCCATTCTTAAAAATCATGTCATCAGTCAAATTCTATCTTCAAAATCATTACACTTGTTTCGTGTCATTGATGGGGGGTACATCAAGGCCCTCCTACGACGAGTCACTTCTTGTTGACATCAGCACATTATCCAGGAAGTTGACTTAGAAACACCCTTCCAGTACCTTGAGGCTTGCATACATCAATGGAAAGTTTCTCACTTCCGATGACATGTTGACATCACAAGCCTTCAACTAAAAGACTTTGTATGGTGTTGGACATAAAAACATCTATTCACACCTTGCAGAATTTATTATAGTACCTTAAGAATCATTATCATTATTGGTGATATCTCTCGCATCTGTTAACAACTTACATCATTGGTTGGTAATCAGACGGTGTCTTCCTATGTTTAACTTCATATCACATTTTCACATGGTTAGAATCGTACTTTAGAAAATGATTGGATGAGATAGAGCACCTCGGATCTAGTTTCATTCGTCCAGGCTACTATTTTAGGAGAGTACTAAATCATTTGTACGATGGATTTATACATATAGTCATCTTATCATGGATCTATATCAGTATATGATTATCTGATTTATGTAAATGTAATGAAAAGTTTATATGTTGAGCATGGGTATGCCTTCCATCAGCAATTCATGAAAAATTCAAATATATCATGATATTATGTATTGTAATTGTGCAGGCCACCGTCTGCTTCAGATCCTCCTCATCACATCACAAAGCATATCAATCAACATTATCATTTTTGACTTCATGCTTTAGGGAGTAGCTGTTACAAGTCTATTTGGGTACATCACTCCCAACAATCAAATCAATGTAAATAGGGTCTATAAAACTCTAATTCAGTTGCTACATGCCACCTCATTGAGTGCTTTCATCCATGAGAGTTTCTTGACTTTAAACCCTATTGAAGTGCTTCCTTGGGTCACCAGCGCACCCTTGGTCAGGGCTAAGTGCTTTGCAGAGAAGGTAGCCCCATTAAAGGCTACATTAGAGAGCATCTAATTAGACTCAAGCCTGCATTGGGCAAGAATCCTCGAAATTTTCATTGGATCCTGAGTATTTTCCTCCTTTCTAGATCCTTTTAGAAGGAATCCAAATCTTATCCTATCAAGATGAGCTCAACTTAAGATAGCCTTGGATCATCTAATACTCTATCCTCTTATCCCTTTGAACATGGAAACTAATCATCCAATTATGGAAAACAATTCAATGCCATATTAATGACAAAACCACTTGCATTCATCTATAAATTGGCCTCCCATCATAGAGCCAAAGAGCTTGGAGATTATAGAGAACTATTGTTGGTTTAGAGACTTGAAATCATTGTGAAGTAATGTTATGATTTTGGATTGATGTTGCTATTAGTGTGATGAGGGCTTGGACTAAGTTGGATGAGTGACACAAGATCAAACCAAATTGGGTGTAACTTCTCATTCTATCAATCAATAAAGTTGTTTGTTCCTTCTCCAATACTTTTTTCTATATCTATGATGAATGTATGTTCAAATGTTGTTGATTCCATTTGTTTACAATAAATATATCATATGATTTGATTGTTTTCATCTTTTGTTTACGTTAGCAGGTACCAATTGAGCGAATTCAGTTTGAGCGAGAGCGATGGGAGAGTTTCAAAGGAGATCAAAGGAAGCGAAGGATCACAAGTAGGTTCCTTTATCCTATCTGTTTATTGTAGGAAAAGGTTAAACATCTTTACTTCAGTTTTTCTAAGTGTAACTACCCACTTAGGGAATATATACTTATCTGTAGGTATAAATTCCGTATAACAAATTCATACGAAATTTATACCTACGGATAAGTATATATTCCCTAAGTGGGTATTTACACTTAGAACAACTGAAGTAAATATGTTTAACCTTTTCCTACAATAAACAGATAAGATAAAGGAACCTACTTGTGATCCTTCGCTTCCTTTGATCTCCTTTGAGTTGCTTTCGTCGCTCTCGCTCAAACTGAATTTTCTCAATTGGTACTTGCCAACATAAATAGAAGATGACAACAATCAAAGCATATGATCTATTTATTGTAAACAAATGTAATCGACAACATTTGAAAATACATTCATCATAGATATAAACAAAAGTATTGGAAAAGGAATAAACAATTTTATTGGTTGATAGAAGGAGAAGTTACACCCAATGTGGTTCGATCTCGTGTCACGCATCCAACTTAGTCCAAGCCCTCATCACACCAATAGCAACATCAATACAACAACAAAACTTTACTTGACAATGATTTCAAGTGTCTAAACCAACAATATTTTTCTATAATCTCCAGGCTCCTTCGCTCTATGATGGGAGGCCAATTTATAGATGAATTCAAGTGGTTTTGTCATTAATATGGTATTGAATGGTTTTCCATAATTGGATGGTTTGTTTCCATGTTCAAAGGGATGAGAGGATAGAGGATTAGATGATACAAGGCTATCCTAAGTTGAGCGCATCTTGATAGGATAGGAGGTGGATTCCTTCTAGAAGGCTCTAGAAAGGAGGAATATACTCAAGATCCAATGAACATTTTGAGGATTCTCACCCAATCTAGTCTTGAGTGGGCTTACGTGCTATGTAACACAGCCTTGAATGTGGCTACTTGCTCTGCAAAGAACTTACCCCTGCCAAGGGGTGCACTGGTGACCCAAGGAAGCACTTCAGTAGGGTTTGAAGTTAGGACACTCTCATGGATGAAAGCACTCAATGACATGGCATGTCTAGGGTATGTAGCAACTGAATTAGAGTTTGATAGACCCTTTTTATGTTGATTTTATTTTCAGGAGTGATGTGCCCAAATAGACCTGTAACAAGGGGGCTCCACATCTAACTCCCTTTCCCCCTCATGGCCACTTAACCAAAAATAGTGTATATGTATTTGGGAACTAACCCCAAAAATATATCTAAATAAATACATGGGAACACAAGCCACATGATAAAACTCTATCCTACTAGCCTAAATATCGTTATACATATATTTAAATCATGATAATCGAGAAGGGGTATTGCATTCCTCCTCCCTTATTTTATGCATTATCCTCAGTGTATCATTTATACAAGTATATACAACATATCAATAAAACATTCGAGGGTATTCCTCCCTCATTACATTTTCACATTCGCAAGTCACATCTTTAGGATAGAGAATGGTCCACTACACCTTAACCATACTGATGGTTCGATTCTAGAGCACTTTGGCCTTGCTATGCAAAATATGCATTGGTTAAACTTGGAAATCTCCCCCAAGTTCCACCTAAATCGTATGCTAATCAATTAAATGATTACTGCTGGGAACATATTTCTTAACCAATGAAACATGAAACACATCATGAATATGCATAGATGTAGGAAATGCAATTCTATATGCAACTGGGTCTATCCTTTCTAGGATCCGAAATGGCCCGTAGTATCTAGTTTCATATTAGCACAACTTCCCAATCTCATTGAGCTCTTCTTTAGTTTCACTTTTAAAAATACATGTTCCCCTACTTTAAATTATCTATTTGTTCTATTCCTATCCACATAGCCATTTTTCCTATCCTAGTTAGTTTTCGAATTTTGTTTAATCTTCGCTACCCACTCTTCCATATCCTTGAGAAATTATGGACCGACCATAATCCTATCCATTGGATTAGTCGAACTTGTAAGAGTATTACACCTCCTTCCATATAGGGCCTCAATCGGGATCATTCTAAATGATGTCTAATAACCACTGTTATATGTAAACTCCATCAAACATAGGTAGCCTTCCTATCTTGATGGCTTATCCATCACATACATTCTTAATGTATCCTCAGTTATCTGATTAACATGCTCTATCTATCCATCAGACAATGGGTGATATGTAGTGTTAAATTTCAAATTGGTACCCAAGCCTTCAAATAAACACATCCAAAAATTGGATGTGAACTTCAGACATTTTCTTAAATAATTTCCTTGCGCACCCCGTGAAGTATGTCAACTTCACACATGTAAATATTTACTATATTAGATGCTTTGTAAAGTGACTTTGCTGGAACAAAATGAGAAACTTTGGTGATTTTATCCACCATCACCATTTTAGAGTCATGCCCTCTTTTTGTTTGGGGAAAATTGGTAATCAAATCAACTAATAGTACATCCTGTTTCCACTCTAGAATGAGAATTGGTTGCAGCAATCCAATTGGGTGTTTTTTTTCAAGTTTAACCCCATGAAATTTGAAACATTTGGCTATGTAATTAGCCACTTCCTTCTTTATACCTAGCCAATAATACTGCTTTTTAATTGTTGTAAGATTTTTTTGGTAACTTGGGTGACGAGCATATGATACTCTATGCATTTCCTGTAGAGTTAATTCTTTTACTTTTGGTACATCCGACACATAAACTCAACCTTTATACAAAATAATTTCATTTGTTCCCATATCGAAATCCTTGTACTTTAGGTGTACATTACTTTGTTGTAGGTTACTTTATATTGCTGGTATGAATTTCCAACCTATAAAATTCTAATCATTATATCTTCCCTACAAATACTTATTGTTGTAGCATGCATGGTGTGCACTCTCTAGATGAGTGCATCAACTACCCTAATTTATTTTCCTTTAATATACTTAATTTTGAAACAATACTTAGCCAACAATTCTAGCCACCTAATTTGTCAGGAACTTAAATTTGGTTGTTCAAATAAATTATGTAACCCATAATGATTAGTTTGAAATTCAAACCTTTGGCCCATGAGATAATATCTCCACGTTTTGAGAGCACGTATTATAGCTGCTAGCTCGAAATCTTGGGCAACATAATTCTTCTCAAGCTCTTTTAATTTTATGGACTTATAGAAGACTTCTATCTCATTCTGCATGAGCACTACACCTAGTCCCTCTTTACATGCATCCATGCATACTAGAAAATCCTTATTTGGATCGAAAAGTTTCAATACTGGAGCTTTGGTCGACAAAACCTTCAAATGTTGGAAGGCCTCACCACACTCAGGTAACAATTCAAATTTTATACCCTTTTTCTGTAATGAAGTAATAGGATCTGCCATTATAGAAAAACCTTTAATAAATCTCTTGTAATAACTGGCTAGGCCCATGAAAGGCCTAACTTTAGTAACACTCTATATTTCTAGCCTTTCCTTGATGGCCCTAGTATTCTTCAAGTCCACAACTATTATATCCTCAAAAATAATGTGACCCAAATAATGGGTATACTTCCGATAAAAAAACATTTACTTATTTTTGCATACAATTGGTGGTCCCTAACCACTTATAAAACCAATTTCATTTTTTTCTCATATCCCTTTGATTTAGAATATATTAATATATCATCCAAAAAAATAATGACAAATTTGTCTAAATATTTAAAAAAAAAAATCATTCATTAAAAAAATTAAAACTCCTAGTGCCTTGGACAAACCAAAAGGCACCACGACAAATTCATAGTGTCCATAACAAGTTCGAAAAGTTGTTTTCATGATATCCTCCTCTTTAATCCACAACTGGTGATACCCTGACCTCAAGTCAATTTTAGAAAATATTTTAGCTCCCTGCAAATGATCGAACAAATCATCAATCCTTGGTAATGGGTATTTATTTTTACTAGTGACTTTATTTAATTGCAATAAATCAACACATAACTCTAGTGTACCATATTTGTTTTTAACAAAAAGAACCTAAGAACCCCACAATGATACACTAGGGAGTATATATTCCTTCTTCAATAATTCCCCCAATTGCAATTGCAATTATTTAAGTTTTGAGGTACTCATTATGTAAGGTGCCTTAAATACTAGTACAACTCTTGCCACTAGATCAATAGAGAAATCTACATCCCTCCTTGGAGGTATTCCAGGTATCTTAAAAAATACATCTACAAATTCCTTTAGCACTAAGTAGTTTCCAAATTAAATTGTTGATCCATATTTTCTTCCTCCAAGGAATCTGCAAGGATCTAGTATCCCTTTCTAAAATTCATCTCTAGCTACATAAACATTATCTCTCTAATGAATATTAGCCTAATAATTCCCTAGGATTTCCTTTATTGTTCCTCATCATCAATATGAGAAAAATATTTGTTGTAGAAATCAATAATATCATGGTGCTTCTCTAGCCAATCCATGCCAATCAAACAATCATAAGATCTCAATGAAATTACATTCAACTCACCCCTTATAATTATTACATTCATATCAATGGGAAATTTTTTTAATAACTCTATTATTCTTCTCTTTGCACTTGTAGCTAGGTGTACTATCCATGCTTTGCCATATTTATATTTATTTAAATTAAATTTCTCAACCAATTTTTGGTAAATATAATTGTAACTAGATTTTGAATCAATTAAAATATTAATGGGCTGATTTTTAAGCTTACCGTCAACCTCAATCATACATGCCTAGTGCTTAAGTACCCTGTAATCTAATGCTGCAAAAATTTTGGGCATGCCCTTGCCTACGTCTACCATAATAACCATTTTCTATATGTTGTGCCCAACCTTCATCCTTTTTGTTCTATGAGGACTAAGTCTCAACATTATCCAAGATGATATTTACAACCCTAACCTCTTCTTCTTCACTATAAGGCCCCTGGGCATATTCTGCACTCCTATTTTCCATTATGCAATTTATCCTATTAACAACCTGTAGATTTGCCTATAAAATTTGTCACAAAATTCTATCCCAATTTCAAATTATGGCTTTGAAATAATGTTCTTCATATCAATATATTTCTATTGACTATATATATGCATCATTCTAATATTGGTATGGAATTTATGCCCTTTAGAATTTTATAGCCATTACTTAATAAAATTTGTTTTTAATATATTAATAAAGTAATATTATAATTTTAAACAATATTGTTCAAATATAGCCATTACTTGAAATTATGTCTCTACATTACTCTCTATTTAAGCCTTTTCCATGGTCTGCCTTTTCATGTGGTCCTGATGATGAACCACACTTCTTGGTTCGAAATGCGTCAGCCAAAAAACAATTCTCTCATGTGATTTCTACCAAAAGACTTTGTTTAATTTTATAGCTTGTTAAACCATTTTTACCCCTTCAAAACTTCTATATCATTCCTTTGAATTTTCTCGAATTTTTTAGAATCAAATCAAAATTATAGGTGGAAGGATGTATTCTACTTGAAAATAAATTTCTTTTGACTAATCACCCAATTCTGACTTCCGAACTGGAAGTTATGGCCCTATGAAGTTCAACTTTTTTTTCATAATTGCTACTATATCTGGAAATTCAAGTTTCGTTTGCTCCCAACAATCATGTACCAATTTTCTGCCTACAAATATATCATTGTACTTGACACAAAACCCTCTTTTTATTCTGATCCTCCTGGTATTCCCCCCTTGTTCTCCTCAGAGTTTCCTTCATTCCCTATTGGAAGCAAATTGACTTACTAGCGTGCCTGTGCCCCCCCAACCCTTTTTTTTAACACGTGGCCAACAAGCAAGTTGCCTCTTTGATCATAGGAAAATTATATATATATATATATAGATACACAAACAAACACACACACACACACATTATTTTCCACATGTCCATCTCCCTGGCCCATACACACGCCCTCAGACAACCTCTGCTATGTCTTGGTCCACTCGGGCCTTGAACTATTGCTTGTTTGTGCCTAGTCCCATTCAAGCCCCCAAACTCCCTAAGTATAGGATGAAACTACCACAAACAAGTGTTGGCATTATTATTAATGTGTTTTCCTTTATGGCAACCTATTTGATGTGTTTCCTTTTGATGACAACCTACTTAATGAAGATGTCAACAGGATGTGTCTACATGTGATAGAAAATGATTATTAGGTCAGAGACAGAAGAATCATAAAGATGAAGTTTGAAGAAGTACACACAGGTTTGGTGAAGAAAAGTCAAGTATATGCAGGTTCTATAAAGTAAAGTAGAGTATACACGGGTTCAGTAAAGAAAATCTGTGTACACATGTGGGTATGAAGAAGAAAATGTGCATACATATTCCACGCCATGGTATTCCAAATACCAATGATATTTACCATGGTATTGAGCCCAACAATAGATATTTGATCCCATCCAAGAATACCATTGACACTAGTATGGTTTTGACCTGTAGTATTTTCTAAGGGCTAAGCTATATAAGGAGATGAAGATCAAAGTGTTTGGTGTGTGCAAGTGATGAATATTTCATGAATAGTTAAATCTGAAGAAAATGTGCTTATAGTGGGCTATTATTGATTTTTTTGATTTGCACTCGAGAACTTGATGATGGATCAGATCCAATAGATCTGAGATGACAATTGTCATTATGGGTTGATTTGATCAGTGATAGTGTCTTGATGTGTGGTTTTTCTATGTATGCTGGGATTTGGGTATGTCTAAAGTTCTATGATGCCGCGAAGGATTGTGGAAGTAATTGCAGATATGTACACGGGTTTGATAACCTGAAAGGCACGTACACGCGCAGGTTTAACACAAGTAAGTCACATATATGTTCATATATATACGCGGGTTTGATTCTAGAGAAGCGCGTATACACGTGGAAGTGTTGTGAGAAAAGCTCGTATATAAGCTAGGTTTTTAATGAAAAAGATGTTTGATCAGTCTATTTAGTCTTACTTTGTTTCTGCTATCTGCCAATGGAGTCTTACTTGATGATCTCATCATAATAGTGATGTTTTTCTTGAGGATTGATTATTTGAAGAATGATGAAGCTACCAAATGTTTGTGATTGGAGATAAATAATGGTTCTGTGATTATTTCATAATGATGAGGTGGATGTGTGTATGATCCAATGTTTATTTTAGAGTGAGAGTGGTTTAGTTTCAGGGTTCAATGTTTTGAGATCTGTACGTGGGTATGCATCAAGAGTTGCGTATGCACGTAGGTTTTCTCCAACAAAGTAGCATATATATTTTGATCATTTATTGATAAGGGCTTTCAGTTGATTCAGTAAGTTAATACAATGTTTGGGCTCAGTATTAGTACTCTACTGTCAATGATATAAATGTTCTGGTTGTTAGAGAATAAGTTGATTGAGTTGGGTTTCAGTTGATTCAATGACTGTTTGATTCAGTTGGGTTAGAGATTAGTTGTTTTGGTTGATTCAATGATTGTGTTACGGTGATCAGTTTTCCATTTTGATATTTGGTATTATTGGTAGTGGGTCCAGTATGAAAATTTGATGAAAAGTGGCCTACAGTTGTGATGTTTTGTAGCAGGTGGATCTAGTATGAAAATTTATGAAACATGGTCCATAGAAGTGTTAAGGGTTGAAGCCTTCAATGAGGAAGTTGAAGCTTCCTTCCAATGGTAGCTGGTAAATTAGAACAGGGGGTTGGATCTCCCTTCCAGTGGGTGCTGAAGAATGAGAGAAGGTTGTAGCCTTCAACAGGTGGGTGTTTGCATGCTAGTATGAATCTGCACCAGTACAAGATTGTAAGAAGTTTTCATGATAATAAAAGATGAAGACATAGACGACAAAAACAGTGGTTTTTTCCCACATTGTGTTTCCACCTAAAAATCCTCATGTTCATGTGTGTTGATGTGTTTCTTATGTGTGATGATTTATTTTGTTCTTACTGCACATGGTTAATGTTTAATGAAGTATTGGTGCACTTGCTAAAGATAAACAAATGATGACTTAACTAAAAATTAAGTTTACTGATATACATTAGTTGTCTGAATAACACTCATGTACATATTCGGGTTCCCTTCACTAAAGTCACGTACAAAAATATGGATATGAAATTGAAAATTTTAGTGATCTGAAAGTACTTATTCAATTCCCCCCAGTATTTTTCCCAACAACAAGTGCCACGCTAGTCGGGTCATTTCGGAGTTTGTCCCCTTCAAAATCCAATCCATTTGGGGTTTTGCCCCGAATACATGAACCACTCCTTAATTAGGCCCACTCTTCCTCGACAAAGACGGAGTTCACCTTCCTTGGAACCTTATGAAAATTAGTGACACACCTTTTGGGTACACCTTACACATACATTGCAACCATGCATTCCACGAAATATTCCATATAAAGTTATACCATAAAATCAGACCCACATATATGCAATATATCTATGGGTCCTCTCATCAATAGTTGATAGCGTGATAGGGAACCAATAACCCAAATTGAATAGAAGACCCCCTCCCCCATGTTGACATCACATAGGTGGGGGTATGTTATTAGGGTTCCATCTCATAGTTCATTATATCCTATCTAATGATGCTATAATACCTCATTGATGCAATGATCTATTTTAAAATGTGGGACCCCCTCATCCCCCATTCTGATGTCAAAAGGGCATCCACTATCACAATTTTAACTCTCCCGCACACGATTCCAACTAACGATAAATGGATCTTTCAATTAACGCCATCTAGTTTCTACCACTTCCTTTCCACGTTCTAGGGACCATGGCCTATTTCAACACTTGTAACTTGGCTCTGACCTTATGACCTATGGCTTAGATAATGACTTGCCTCAACAACTTATGATCCATAGCCTTATGACTTGCGATAGACCCACCCAGAAAACCTCTTCAGTATTGGAACCATTACCCCCTTATACATGGAATAAAAGCCCTGCAAATGAATTTTTCCCTTGTAATTCACCCAATTTAATTCCTTCTAATCCTTTCCTGGGGCCTGCGCCATGTTTCTAAGGTGAATTTTCACCTTTCTTAGCATTTTGACTTTTTTCAAACAATTGGTGAGCAACAATAATTCCTCAATCTGCCCCAAATTTGGCCGAAATCAAGCCTAGGCTAAGAAATTAGCTTTTATACCACCTTGTAGCATCCTTGGCTCCCATCAGGTCAATGTTAACAACTAGTATTGTTGTAGCTCATAAAATTTATTACGGGAACTACATAACTCTAACCATGTTGGGGTTGCTCCCATACCCAGAAAAATCTAGTTATCATGAATGCAATACTACATGCCATGAATTCATTGTTCTTCCCATATAAAATATAGATGCATAATAACACAATGGAAATAAATGTTCTTTAACAACAAATTAATCAAAACCCTAATGCTAGAGTTTTAACATCAAAGAAAATGAATCATCATGTCACTACAAATGAGTCATTTCACCTTAAACATAAACACTTATCTAAAAATGGAAAGTCGACTAGTTTTGGGCTCTCCATGTTCTACCTAGCCACAAAGTATGTGGCTCATAAACTCAACCACAGGTCACCCCCAAGCTATGACAACAACTCTATAAGAAAAAATTGTAAGCTGAACAACCAAACCATGGCCAAGGCACTAACCCTAGTAGCCTTAGTCTCCCACCACATGCTCATATTCCCTTGACGTACACCCAAGTAGTGCAACCTAAGTTCCATGGTAGTGTCCACCTTCCAGGGCACTTTACAGTTGGATAGAATGGTCTCAGCATGTAGCGTTAGGAACTCTATGACTCTCCAGTGTCCAAATTCCCACCAACCAAATTGAATAACCCCACAGTTGGTGCTAGAGTCTGAAATGTGACTCACCAACTATATCTTAACCAAGTTCCTTCTAGAAATCCATGGACACAAAGCCATAAATGGATCCACCCAACTATTTCCTCATCCTTAGAGTTTCACCCTACATACTCTTTTCCATGGAGTGGGCTCCACAACAAGCCCCATTTTTTATTAATATCCATAATATATGTACAATGTTAAATTATATTTACATCTTCCCCCACATGGCCACTTAGCCAAAACTAACATATATGTATCTAAGTAACTAGCCCCAAAAATATTTCTAAATAACTACATGGGCATGCAAGCCATATGGTATAACTCTGGATCACCAACCTTGATATCACTGTACATATATTTACATCATCATAAATAGGAAGGGGTATTACATACCAAGTCTTTATAAGGAAGATAATTAGATATTAGGGTGTTCATAAACACATAGAACCACACTCTTCAATAGTGGTCAACATAGAATATTCACCAAGCCATATAAAGAAATCCTTAGAAGGAGAGGGTGCACCTAAGGAAGAGAAATTACCCAATGCAAAACAAGAATCATTATGAGTAGTAGGAACATCAAGTGAAAATATGATACAACCACATTTTCGTTCACCCATGCCATGCTAGAGATAGAAATATCCAAAATAGAAGCTCAAAGATGGAAGAGAATAGTAGAAAAATAAGTAAAATGAGACATGAAAAGGTTACAAGATCAACTATAATAGTTAAGGGAGGACATTATGGTGCTAAAATTACAATAGGAAGAAAACAAGGAATACATCATAAAGGAAAATCAGTCACTTAGGTAGGAATTTGAGAGGCAAAAAAGGGAAATAACTACCAAAGATGGAAAAATTGGAAGAATGGAAGCATTTTTGGGGAGAATTTCCCACCTTTCTATGAAAATTATAGACTATAAGAAGCTTGGAAAGAATCATGCATTATTTCTCAAATAAGAGTGATGTAGGTACCAAATCTATAGTTTAGCACTATGAATGGAATTAAAACACCCAAGGCAATAGTTCACACATACCCAAATAATAATATGGATCTATGATTTCTATCTCCATAATATTGGCCTCTCTCACCCAAACTCTTGGGACCCTAAACGCTAAGTGGGGGATGTGCAAGTAATGGCCCTAGCGGGATGGATTAGAAATGAGGAACTAAGAGCATATAAAATAAATAAGTATAGGGAAGGAAAGTTGTATATATGTCTTTGGATTGGGGTAGAAATCCCTAAAGAGAAGGATATGTTGGAAGCACATGAAATATTTTCCTCATATAAGAATGTAGCCCCAATATGGAAAGACGGACAGGAAGAATTAATATCCCACTTTGAGGATACATTGATACTATTGGAGGATGAAGACAACCAAGCTTGCTAAAGGGAGCCTCATCTCTCACTACTTTATTGTCTACAATTTCTTGGGCCCATTATACAAAAGATCATGTAGAGGTTAAGCACAATATGAATTGGGTTAAGGTTAATTCCACCTCTCCTATTGAGATCAACAATATATTTTGATAAAGGGAAAAAGGAGTAGGAATGGATAGGGATAAAAATTTAGAATGGTTTTATTAGCATCTCCTACTTCCCACCCCAACTAAATATGTTGTTTGGGACATTATGAAGTACAAAGACTAGTCGGATAAGGAATAGTAGAAGTAAGGAGTGTGATTTTTTATTGCACAAGGATGTGTAACATCCTAATCTAGGGGGGTGATGATGATCTATTATGGCGGTCATCCTACAAGCCCATCAATATCATCATTTTTGCATCTTTTTTTTTCTATATATATATATATATATATATATATATATATATATTATATTATATATATATAATTTTACCTTGCATAATGTAGAATACAATAATTTTTCACAGTTATCATGAGTTGAGTAATGTTTCTTGAATGATTTTGTCTTGCTCATGGTTTTACTTAATTTTTATGGATATAGTATATTCATATGGTAGGATACATGTAAGAATTTTTTTACCAACATCACTGAGATAAATTAGGGATTATCACTTCTAAAGTTAACGCTTGGACTAATAAAAATTTAGTCCACTCAGAGATACCTCAACCAACTAAGGGATGCAATTTTTCAAGTGTAGTTGATCTTGGAAATGTGATCCTATTATTTTGGGATTCAAGGGAGAACTAGATCACCTTTCAAGCGGGTTGGTTCATATCTTATTTTTATGAAAATGTATTTGAGGCTTAGCCTCAGTAGTTGAGATGCCATTGAAATTTTTCTTTGTAGCCTCTTAGAGCTCTTAAGATAGATAATCTCAAGTGAATGATGTATTTTAGTTTTCCATTAATTTAAAGATTTTTTTTTTCATTCAACTAGTTATTGGTGTATCTTAGGTTCTATAATCATGTTGGGGAGGACCCATGTAAAGGAGCTTTGGGAACCTCTTGTATTACATTATATTTTAATTTCTTTTTTCAGTTTTGCTATTTCTTAGCATCTTACTTTTATAGAAATGATCAATAGTATATTTTCTTATTTTCCTGTAGGAGTCATTTTCATGATGCAATCATTTTTTCTGTAGTACAATTACATCTTGCATGGTTTGTTTCAAGTGATATAGGTAGTTTTCATGAGTGAAGAGGATTTTTTCCCTCTTCCTAAGCTCTCTTTTATTTTTAGTGCATATTTCCTATAGAACTATTATATATTCATGTACGATTGTTATAGATCTTGTCAAAATGTCTAGTTTTACCTTATTACTTCATTTTTCTCAATAAACCATGACGCCTTGATCTGTAAAGGTGATATGGGTTGTGTTATTAAGATAAAGCAGAATAGAATATTTTAATATTTATGCAAGATACCTTAGTGCTTAATTCTGCAAGTTGATTTATTTTCTACGATTTAATTTAATATTAGTTCTTCTACAATTAGTTTAGAAGAATAGTCCTTTATTTTCATTTCTTGTAATGGTTGTGTTTTCTTATATTAGACGATTAAAAATTAGATGCGCTTCTCTAGATTTGTAATGGTTCACTTAATTTCCAACTTTCATGTTAAATGATCTACTTTAATTTATGAATTTATCATAATTGGAAAGTGGAGCAATACCTAAAATCCACGTTGAAAATTACTAGATAGGCACGAAAGATATAAGCGCACGAAAGAAATATTTAAGTGTGTAACTTGCATAAATTTTGCACCGCACATTGAAAGTTCATATGAACTTGAATTGATAATCAAAGTAGGAAGTTGAAGGAGGGTACTATTGTTGCTACAATTGTAAGGCCCACCCAGATGATCTCTAAAAATAAGACTCCTTGGTGTATATAGAAATCCAAGTCTACAATTACACTTAAATGGTCTAACTAACAACACTAATTTAATATTTAAATTATCTAACTAACAACACTAATATAACAATAGAAATTTAATATTTAAATATCTATGGCTATATACATGACATATTGATTTATTCTTAATATGGATTGTATTTAGGGCTCAACACATATGATCAAGTATGAAATTATTTCAAGTAGAAGATAAGGTATGGTTTCTATTTTATAGAAATAATATTTCTATTGGAAATATAATCCTTTGGGGTTATGTAAATTTGGCTTATTCAGTTGAAAGGAAGAAGAAAAGCCTCAAGTGAATGATAAAAATCATGAGAAGTCCAAGATACCACTTGGAATTTGAAAACAAGGGCTATGAAATTTTTGTATTTATATGTATATGTTGTTAATAATATGTATCTCGCACCTTTTCTCAAATTATCTTTTAGTCTCGTAAGTGAAACAACCTCATAGGACCCTATGAGAAGATTCACCCAATCCAATAGGGCCTTTACATCACCAAGGCTATGGGTGAGAATATGTCATGCCCATAAAAACATCCCCACATTTTGAGCAAAATTTGGATTCCTACTTTAAATTTAGACTTTTGTAAGTATTGTTCCTTCTTTTAGATGATAAATTAACCTTGGCTCCTCATTTCCTTAATGCATTTCTACATTCTTTTATATTGTTAAACTATTTGTGCCTTCATGTTTCACTCATTTTGTTTTGACTTAGTTTATTTTCTTGAGTTGTATTCCTTATTGAGTTGAGGTTTCTTTCCTCCCTCAAATTTACCTTCTTAATATTCTTTATTTAAACTCTTTTAGTTCCCAATTTCTAGCTCAAGGCAGATTTTGAAATTAGGACAACTTAATAATGAATGAGAGGGAGAAGTAGGGATAAGATAGATGTTGAATCCAATTGAGAAATTGAGATTTTGAAAAGGCTTTGAATTGGTCATATACTAATATCTACTTTTTTTCCCTTGAATACATCTCTATATTTTATCACAATCACTTGAATTTGTAGCTATTGGTTCACTCATTGTAATTCAATCATTGTAGGGATGACACCCTACTTTTTTTATAATTCCTAGTAACTCTGTAGAAACATGAAATCAATAGAACAATACACAAGAAAGATAATAATTATTTCTATGACATAAATGCAATTTCATCACCATTTAGGAATTTAGTCATTTATGTAGAGAATTATAACCATAGATAATTTGAACTCATAAATATGAAGTTGTTAATTTTAATTGCAAAAACTCATTTCATTTCCAAAGTTTTAATATTATTATGGTTTGAAAAGTCACCTAACCATTTTTCCTTATCCCCATCTCTTGACTCTCACTTTGACTTGATCTTGGATACAATAAAATTTGATTTCCCCATGACATATTGTTATATTTTAACATATCCAATTTCATTCTTATTGTCTTAATATTTTCATTTGAGCTCTTAAATTTTCAAGTATTATGGTAACCAAGCTTTGGATACTACACAATACCCCTTTGGATACCAAACACTATTGTATATTTTCTCACTCATTGGTCTACATTTATTGACCCAACCTTCTACCCTAAGGACCATTTCCTCTACCCATTGTTATGATTCTTGTTAACATCCATATGATAAATAGTATGTGCATGTCTCCTGCATCTCATGTGATAAAAAAAATTGCCAAAAACTATAACCTAAAAGTGTTGAGAAGTATTAAACAAAACAAAGAACTAATAACCTTCTTATCACCTAAAAAGTGATCACCTAGCCTTTTCCAACTAGGATGATCAAAATATGCCATCTAGTATGTTGATTTTCCATTATCTTGTTGGTGTCTAGGATAGAATCTTAAAAGTATGCCACTACCAAACCAAGAATCACAATGATACTACTTTGCGCAACAGAATAGAAACAATAGCAAATCTACTAGTGCACAAAATATGGACAATTTTTTACAATTTTCAACCCAACTTTGTTATTTAATCAACATATAATACAATATTATAGGGCTCTCGTACTAGGGATAATGTCCCTCATACATCCACTAGTAAAAAAATACAAAACCAAGGCTTGGTGTCAATCCATCAACAAAAAATCTACCCTCAACAAGATACTCTAACCATCCGGCTGATGTAGTCAACTCTCTCAGCTCCTTTCGATTGTACCCTATACCTTCCCAATCCTTCGACTCTTGATCTACAACTCCTATCTCTATTAATGCTCCAAGTCCATCTGGTCACTGAACCTCAGCTATCAATCTGCTCACTAGTTGTGCTTTAGTTCATTGAGGGTACAACATTTTGAGACTCTTGTTGAGTTGTTCATAACTCCACTTGTGAGAAACTCGCAACTTCTTACTCTTGCTCCTCAGCTACTTAGGGACTTAAACCCACTATGGTCTTCATGCACTGCTGTAATGAAGACCAACATAGGGCACAAAGGGCTGCCACCTATCACTATAATATGTCCATATCCTACAATGAACATGTATTTAGAGGACTGCCTATCATCTACTAGAGATGTCCTTCTCAACACACAAGTGTCGGGCTACTCAAACTACTCCTGGTTGTTCAAACCCTTTGAGCTGAACTTCTTCCACTCTAGAAACTACCTAGGTTCATGAAGATGGTGCATACTAGGCTCCAACTTGGGCACTATCACATTGTCCTCCAATAGTCCACACTTGGTCCACTCTCATGCTTCCCTCCAACAGTCCATGAGTGACCAATACTTGATGTAGCATTTTGCTCTAGCAAGGGCATCCTCACATCTAGGAAACCTTCCTCTTGGATACCAAAAAACTTCTTAACATGTCCTCTCCTCGGACCCTCATCCTCTAGCATCCAATCATCAAAAATATGACATCTACAACTCACTATTGCTACCTCTTTGTCCTAGATTTATGTGCATGCACAAGACTGGTTAGTGCACACACAACAATGCTAACCCTTGATCAAACTCTACGTTTTTGCTTCCAAACATGTTGCCCTTCCTTTTATTCCCTACTATCCTTGTTGTGCACCCTTGAAGGCCTCAAGTCACTACACAAACACTTCAGTAAACCCATGGCAGTTCCAGCAAGGGTCTATCCTTCAAACCATAGGGGAAACACCCCTGTTTGGGCTCTGAACTGCTATAGAAAGATGCATCCTCGCTAGGAGAGCATCCATAGGCCCTACACATCACCAAACAGTCTACTCGCACATTCCTGCATCTCTACTATCATAGTGGCCCAAAAAGAGCACTCAAACACCATAAAACATGTACAAGAACACACCCAAACTCACCTTTGACTGTGACTTGATATGGCAAGTGTTCCGTTGTCAAAAACTGCCCAAAAAAAACTCCTTACATGGCTTCTATAGGCCTAGACATTTGCATCTAGGAAACTCAAAGGATCTAAGAATTATCCCTTTAGCCCACCATACTATCTACCTTAGACTGTGGTTTTGACCTTTAGGGAATATGCTCCAACATAAGAGAAAAATCCCTAAACTCATGCTCCATTTCTCCTAACTTCATTGCCTCAAACACTGCCCTAATTTAGAGGTATCCTTTTGATTATCAATGCATTTAGAATGTACCTCAAATGAGGTATAACTCAGCTCTTTTTATACAAGTCTCTAGGGAAACATCTATCCCATCAAAGGGTCACCTTATGCTAAGGCTGACTTGACTTCTCTAGATAATTTTCCCATACTTACCTTAAAAAAATCATATCTCTTCAAAACGACTTAGAATTGGATGATTCTCGATGCATTAGATTCATATCAACATATAATATCATCCTCATCCATCACATGTCACAATCTCATCATGATTTTGGAACAAACATCAATGGGTTCAAAACCCCAAGCTTAGGTTTCAAGCCAACAAGGCCACTTGTGGAGCTCCTTCCTCCACACCCTCGGTCCTCAAAGCTTGGAGTACCTCCCAAACTAAAAAAATCAACATTCCCTCTAGTGATGGAGGTACTTGCAAGACTAGGAAGTAACCATCATCATCGGCGACATGAGCCCATATGACGACCATCACTGCAACATACCCTATAGAATGGACCCAAAAATCTCGGTAGTGTATCTACCTCATCACATCTAATCCTGGAGATCACAAACCTCCATAAGGATGCTCCCTCTAAGTCTGAACTCCCTCTGAGCCTCCATGATCTTCGTTGGATCTATCCTACAAGAAATCATCCTCTCGAATCAAATACCGCTCATGCAAATCCCTCCAATCTCATATATGTAACATCACTATCTGATAAAGATTCTAGCCTGTCAACCTGTGGTCCATCACATGAAGCCATCTTGATCATATTGATCTTGTCCACACCAAAGAAATCCTCGAGTGTTCCCAAACATACATGCAAAATCAACGAGATTCCATGATTTTTTTCACCATCCTCTTCACCAATCCACCAAAAATCGTAGCTAATCTTTCTACTAAGCCAGTCAAGACCACATCTCCATGTCTTCAGTTGAACCATCTTCTCCATGATCTAGACACCCATAACTCCCTCTAAGTTGCTTTGTTGTGCACACTCTAATTCACTATCCCTCAAAGTATCTGAGATATCCTCTGATACCATGTTGAATTTCCACGATCTTGGTGTCTGGGATAGAATCTTAAATCCCTGACGCTACCAAACCAAGACTAAAAATGATACTACTCTTCACAGTAGAATATAAACATCGTTAAATCTACCAGTGCACAAAATATGAACTACTTTTTACAATTTTAAACCCAACTTATTTAATATTAATCAACATATAATACAATAGTCTAGGGCTCTCATACCAGGAAGAATGGCCCTCATACATCCACTAGTAAAAAATACAAATTTGGGGCTTGGTGTCAATCCATAGACAACCAATCTACCCTCAACAAGATACTTTGTCCATCTGGCTCAGTAGTCGAGTCTCTTAGCTCTTCTTGGTCGTACCCTGTACCTGCTCAGTCCTTCGGCTCCTCATCTACAACTCCTACCTCTATCAATGCTCCAAGTCCATCTACTCACTAAACCTAGGCTATCAATCTGCTCACTAGTTATGCCTTAGTCCATCAAGGGAAGAACACATCAAGATTCTTGTCAAGTTGTTCACAAGTCCACTTGTGAACAACTCTCAACTACCCATTGTTGATCCTCAGCTACTGAGGGACTTAAGTCCACTATGGTCTTCGTGCACAACTTCATTGCAGACCAACATAGGGCATGAAGGACTGCCAGCTATCACTGCAAGATTTCCATCTCCCACTATGAACACAGGCTAGGAGGACTTCTCATCAACTATTGTATATGTCCTTCTCCACACACAAGTCTCAGGCTACTCAAACTGCTCCTGGTTGATCAAAGACTTGAGCTCAACTTCTACCACTCTAGCAACAACCAAGGACCATGAATATGGTACACACCAGGCTCTAACTTGGGCACTATAATGCTATCCACTAACAGGCCATCAATTCCCAATCCACATCCACACTTAATCCACTATCACGTTTCCCTCCAATAGTCCATGAGTGACCAATACTTGATGTAGCATTTGCCTCTAGCTAAGGCATCCTCACATCTAGGAAAACCTCCTCTTCAATGCCAACATATTTATCAACATGTCCTCTCCTAGGACCCTCATCCTCTAGCATCCAATCATCAACAAGATGACATCTGAAAATCATTGTTTCTGCCTCCTTCTCCTAGATTTCTATGCAGGCACAAGAATGGTTAGGGGACACACAAAACCATAAACCTTTGCTCAAACTCTGTGTTTTCCCTTCCAAACAAGTTGCCTTTCCTTTGCTACCATACTAGAATTGTTGTGCACCATTGAAGGCCTTAAGTCATTGCACAAACTTTAGTAAACCCACGACAACTCCAACAAGGGTCTATGCTTCAAATCACATGGAAAACATCCCAGTTTGGGTTGAAACCTTCTATGGAAGGATGTGGCCTAGCTAGGAGAGCCTCCCTAGGACCTACACATCACCAAACAATCTAATCACACTTCCCTGCAACTCTACTATCCCTGTAACCCAAACAGAGAACTCAAACACAATAAAACATGGACAACAACACACCCAAACTCACCTCTTACTATAGCCTAATTTGGCAAGTGTTCCCTTTCCAAAATTGACCAAAAAACATCCTTACGTGGCTACTTCAGGCCTAGACATCCGTGACTAGGGCACACAAAGGATCTACACCAAAACCATCTAAGAATTTTTCCTCTAGGCCTACACGCTAACTACCTTAGAATGTGGTTTTTACGTTTAAGGAGTCTACAACTACCTAAACTCATGATCCTTTTCTCCTAACTGTGTTTCCTGAGACGTTGCCCTAATTCTAAGGTATCCTTTTGATGATCAATGCACTTAGAATATTGTTGGGTGTGGTTTTTTACCCATTTTCTACAAATTCTTTCCCCAGTTTTGATCCTTCTGTCCTCTAAGCCTATGACTTTACATGATCAATTTCCCTGTTTTCTCACCTTTATAACCTATTCTACTATCATGTTACTTTGTCGTATTGTACTAAATAATACGATGCTTTATTCCTTTTTCTGGCTAACTAGGAGAGTATTGAAGAAGTATTTTGGGAAGCACTTCTTCTTTTCAGGTATTGCTCGAGAGAAAAAAGCTATGGAGTAGACAGGAAACATGGATTAACTACAAAGAAGGGTAGGACAGTTCAATGTTACACCCTAGATGTTGTCACAGGTTGTTGTTACACATTGGATGTTGTTACAGTCTGCTGTTACATATTGAATGTTGCTACATGATTCTATTACACTACGTGCTAATACAAAAGTATGTTGTTACACCAAGGGTGGTGTTTCCAGTGATGTCGTAACATCTTGAATTGTTATTCACTTGTAGGATGCTATTGCACTGAAGCTAGAAAATGTGGGTATTATTCCACATAACAACCGTCGGCAGTAGGAATTGTTTATTTGGAAGCAACACATCCAATTGGTTGCAATCCTAACTAATGTATATTTGTATCGTGAGATTCTCATGATTGATTTGTTTCTAATTTCAAGTATTTAATAACTATAAAGAAACTTGATTTTTCATGTACAATGAAATAACATATAGAAAAGTATTGTTACTCTGCTTCTGTAACTTTGAGTTTATTTTTAATATTAATCAACACAGTGATGTTGTTACTACTCTTCAGCTGATTTGTTAATTACTTTTGTGTTATTCCTGTGCCCTGCTGAGGAGGAATAGCCCTCCTCTTTGGCAATGACTACAGTGATAAAGGTAGTGTACAATCTAATTTAGCTAATTGATTTATGATTTCTTGTTTTTGCTATACAAATTGTGGGTTACATTCGTTGCTATTTCAATTTACATTATGTTGTTACACTGAGTTAATCAATAGAATGGTAGTAACCAGCTGGGGTAAATATTAGTTCCTGTGTGGTGCACCTTTACTTTGATAGTTGCGAAGTGTGATTTAATTATGTAGAGTGTTTTTTCTAATGGGTACATGAATGGTTTGATTCAACAATTTGGTTCAGTGACATCTTTTACTATTTTCTACATTTTCTCATTCTTGGCTATAGTGTATCGGCATAGACAGTGTGAACTACATGGAAACAACAAGACCCTAGGTTGACAATTAAATTTTGCAGTCTCAGTCAATTAGGATTGATTAAAATAACACTATATTTTGGCGTTGTTGCTGGGGATGGTAGTTTACGACACAGTTAGCCAAGTTATTTGTTTGATGTAGAGTGTTCCTGGTCGACAATTGCTGGGTGGTAAGACGAGAGGTAAGAACTTGCGCATCATTCTAACATACCTGGGCGGGCTCACCATTTTGATCACTAGGGAAATTAGGGCATTGTGGTGTTTTTCTTAGCATGTGTTCAGCTCTTCAGTTGCTAGGCGGTAAGACAAGAGGTAAGAACCTTCACATCACTCTAACATACATGGGTGGGCTCACCACTATCGAAGACTGAGACACTGAGGGTGTGAATTAATACACATAGGGTCCATGTGTGCAATTGTAGGAATTATAGAGATACCAAAACTACCCCCACTCTAATTAGTCATAGGAAAAACAGGTCGTAAAAAGGAAAGGAAGAGTGCATATTTGGGAAGGAAAACATTTATCTAGGAACTAATCTCTAAGTCAGAAAAAGAATAGTCCAGCTCTTAAAGGGATGCAAGGAAAAAAAGGCTACAAAAATCTATTACTCCCATAGAAAAAGCATAAACCTCTGATTCCTCTATCTTGGGACCATATCATTCTAAAGCTAGCACCCATACCCCCAAGACCAAGAATCTGATTTAGGGCCAGGAGGGGGAAGCTAGCAGCCAAAAATTGAGGACCCAGGGGAAAGGGGAAACTGAGGGGGAACATCAAACACCTGAGGTAGAAGAACACCTTTTGGTTTATTAATACCTTGATACAGGTAGTTTGGTGAAACAACCAGCCCCAAGGACATCTGAGCCACTAATCATATCTACAAGGCCATCACAAGAACAATTTGAAGGGCGTCTATTACAACAAGGTTTAGAAGGATTAGTCATGGGGGACAACAATGACAACAATGCTAAAACATATGCTACTATCACCACTTTCGAGTTCCCAATCGGGGATATCAGAGGTGAATCTCCTATGAAAAATATTTCTATATCATCTTTACCATCCTTCCAGGGGATGATTTTGAAAGATCCAAACACCTTTCTCTTTGAGTTCGATGTCTTATGTAGAAGTTATGATTATACCTCAGATGCACAAAAATTAAAATTATTTCCTGCTACTTTAAAAGGGGTAGCCTTGAGATGGTTCATGGGATTGGGATCCACTTCTATTCGAACATGGAATGATATGAAGGAGACATTCTTATCAAAGTACCAAGACCACTGCAAAACCAGGGACTTAAGGGAGGATATATTTAGAATGACACAAAAGGAGGATGAAATCTTGGAAGATTATGTGGAGAAGTTCCACTATAATCTGCAGAGGTCTAAACATAGCGATTTAGACCAGGAAATCTTGAAGACTATATTTATCAGAGGAATGAGGGATGACTGCCTTGACACCCTAAACCTATTAGGGAAGGGGGGTATATCACAAGAATCATTCGCCGAGATTGCAAAGTCGAGATGCTCCAAAGGATTGTCTAAGGGGAGGAGCACAGTTCGTGATGCCTCTGCTCAGACATAGAAATCTGCAGGAGGGGGGGTAAACCTATTAGGGAAGGGGGGTATATCACAAGAATCATTCGCCGAGATTGCAAAGTCGAGATGCTCCAAAGGATTGTCTAAGGGGAGGAGCACAGTTCGTGATGCCTCTGCTCAGACATAGAAATCTGCAGGAGGGGGAGTAACCAAAGAAAAGATCGGGAATTTATTTGAAAATTTCAAGACCGATATCCTCAGTACTCTCTCTACCTAGATAAGGACAACACAGATCAAGAAGACACAAGCGGAAACTAACACACCTCTAACTTTGTTCTGTCTAAATTGCTGGAAGAAACATCCTTTGAGGGAATGTGAATTGAACGACATCAACTTGTGTAATATTTTTGAGCTGGAATATTCGACAAAACAATGTTTAGAGCTTCCTATACTAAAGGTAGTACTTAGAGAATCAAGCGAGGAAGTGCTATCATCTTATTTCATCCCACTAAGGAGACTATGGCAACCATGACCTCCAGGTATGTGTCAAGACTTTTCCTCTTTCAGTTCGTAGAACAATTCATATAATACTCAGAAATATCCATGGAAATATCCTACTCCTCCTTCAACATAGTTTCCTTCACCCTACAACCAGTGGTCCTCATCTCCCTCTGTCCAATATCCTCAATCTCAACCATATCCTTGGAACCAGAACTGGAGGGGAAATGCCCATAATTAAGCTTTACGTCGATTACCCATGCAACAACAACTGCAGTTACCTCCTTTCGAAAATCTTACTCCTCCACTGCCTGTGCGACCCTAGCTACCTGTGTAACCTAACCCAAACCTGAACAATAAAGCAACTCGGGGCATAGAGGCTCCGACTACCTTCTAGACCTACCTTACTACCCCCGTGAGGCCCATTGAAATACAATTGTGATCAGGTAAGGTAATTAAACCAAGTCACTCCCCTATCATTATAGAGGAGGAATGCAAACTATCCAAAAGAGATATCGAAGGCTCTGAGGCAGCTACTGTGCATACAATGACTGATGTAGAGGAAGTTGTTACATCTATAACAACCAACCGCGAAGGATTGTTACTGTTGTAACAACCAACTCGGGAAAGGCTGATACACCTGTGATAGCTGATTCGACTATCGTAACTTAGGATCTTCTGTATCCTTAGAGATTGGCTGAACCTGGGATGACCTCAAAACCCGAATCTAATTTTCTTAGGGAGTTGCAAAAGCTGCATGTACGAATTCCTTTGCTACTAGCCCTTAAGGAAGTACCTATTTATGCTAAAACAATGAGATATTTGTGCATCAAGAAACTTGGGAGGAAGCCTAAAGACCTTGCCACCATACATGTGATGGGGAAATTATCTGAATTAATGTATGCTCAGCCTCTCCTAACTAATTTTAATGGTCCAGGAAATCCTATTGTCACTATCTACATTAATGTTCAACCCATAGCTAACACGTTGATTAATCTCAGGGCTGCCATTAATGTAATGAAAAAGGACCTCTTTACCACTCTCGAGCTACAGGGACTTAGACATACTCCTAATGTACTTGAATTGGTGGACATGTCCTGTGTCAAACCCAAGGGGGTGTTAGAGGATATCGTCATTACAATAGCTTCCTGGATGTATCTAGCTTACTTTCTTATCTTGCAGTTGAAATCCAATTTGGAGGGACATCTTTTGATCCTAGGGAGACCTTGGCTTGCCACTACGGATGCATTTATAGGCTACAAATCGAGATCTATGGTGATTTCGAATGGCCAGGAAACAAAGAACCTTAGCCTTTACCCCCCAAAACCAAATGTGGATGTATACAACCCTTGGTGGGATGATTTTGAGCCTGAGTTAGATCTTTCCCTGCCACTCCTCGCTCTGGGGTGGGATGGGTTTGAGCCTAAGTCAGATCTTTCCCTGTCACTCCTCACTCTGGGGAAAGCCCAGTATTTCAAGGACAAGACAAAAGATGATGTCATTAATCATTTAATTAGTAACTTGTTTTCTGTCACTTCTATTAAAAATGAGAACGAGGAAGAAGAGGTGGAAGATATAGATTTTGAACAAATGAGAACTGCTCCAAATATTGATAGAAGTGCGATTGAGATAGAACCTGGAAATTTTTTGAATATTAACCCCAACTTGACTGCTGATCAAAACCAACTACTATTACAGAAATACAAAAAGGCATTTGTATGGGACTATACAGATATGAAAGGGATCCACCCTAACCTATGCACTCACCAGATTTATTAGAAGGATGGCTGCAAACCAGTTAGACAACCACAGCACCACATGAACCCTACATTGAAGGAGGTGGTAAAGGAAGAACTATAGAAAATCCTGAGTGTTAATTTTATTCATCTGATATCTGACAGTCAGCAGGCATCGCTACTTGTCATCGTTCCTTAAAAGAATGGCAAGTGGAGAGTCTGTGTAGATTACAGAGAACTCAATAAAGCCACTCAAAAGGACCATTTTCTCCTACCATTTATAGATCAGGTCCTTGATATAATTTTCGGAAAGAAATTATTTTCGTTATTGGATGGATTTAGTGGCTACAATTAGATATAGATTTCCCCTGAGGATCAGGATAAAACAACCTTCACTTTCCCTTGGGGAACTTTCGCATACAGAGTGTTGTTGGAGCCTTCGTTAATTTTGAATGATTTTGACCAGTTTTGATTGACTAAAGGGAGGGAAAGGACAAATGGCAGCAATGGTTGGGTGGTGGAACGAATAGTTGCGGAGGAGTGGAGGCAAGGTGGCAGCGGAAGGCAAAGGCAGCCAAGGAGACAAGAAGGCATAGAAGCAGCCAAGGGAGCAAGCAGCCAAGTGACAACTAGTATTCTAGGTAGTCGGGAAGGATATAAAAGGGGAAGAACATAAAGGAAGAAGGTTGTTGTTGAACCCACCAGAAGCAAGAGGAGTTGGTTACTGAGGAGGTACATAGGTGTAGAAGTTGAAGCAGAAAGACCTGGGAGCCAAGGAACTGGGTTGCGGAGCTGATCTGACCCTAGCTACTGAGCCGAGTATTCTATTTTATTAAGTTGATATAACCAGATTTCATGGTTTTCAAGACTTCTAATGTATTGTGCATCGTGCTTTGTGGGCCTATTAAAATTTTAAATAGTCTACCTGTTGCATGTAAATGGTGATTCATAGATTGATGCAAGGACGTTGTTAGTTCTATGTTGTTTATGATGGATCCATGCATATGAGTTATGGGTACTGTTATCTTTATTTCATGTATTATGGATGCATATGTATGTTATCATCGGTGCTTGATTGATATTCTCTCAACCCCATGCTGAACCCTTCTCCCTTTTGGTTGCGACGCACTTCGAGTGAGACTCCTTGCCCTTTTGAGTGGGGTAAAAATGCCAACGTTGTCCAAGACTACAGCAAACCATTGTTGACCTCCTATGTCTGAACTCGAGGTCTTTTCCATGATGGCTATTTCGAGTCAACAAATGGTTCTATTACCGGGACCTGAAGTTAAGAGAACTAGTTCAGCATATGGTGTTGAGGGCATTTAAAAGAGAGATCAGAGACTGGTGGAATAACAAGGTAGATCAATTTGTGGTAGAGAAAGTTTCCTATAGGGATCAATTGATTGGCAAGGTACGTGAGGGGATTTTATATGCTGATATCTCAGATGACCAGTATGAAATTTTCTGGTGCAAGTTCCTTAAGGACCTATACAATTGGTTGAAGGAGTTGAAGAGGAAAAGTACATCGAGTGGCTCGGGCGACAGTCTGCCATAGTTGGACTTCATCTGACACTGCATTATTACAACAGCTAGATAACGAGCGGATGAGAGCTGCTGATTTCTTGGTGAAGGCTATGGTAGAGGGGTATGTGGTTGAGTTCACTGCGGAGAGCTATCAGTCCTACTCAAAGGCAGAGTCAGTTTCCAACTTCGAGCTAAGGGGGGAATTGATAGGGGAAGTCCCAACATGGATTAAGATGTTTTTAGTAGAAGAAGGACTGCTATCTTTATCCACTACCGGGATGGAAGTATAAAACCCCAGTATCGGGGAAGGAATTAAAGGGGGAAATGCTACCTACCAGGGGATAGGGATGTTACGAGGGGATGGATCTAGAAGGATTGAAGAGAGATAGGGATGTTAGAGCACAAAGGAGGGCACTGCTAGTAGACAAGTGGCAAGGAAGAGCGGCTCAGGCCCTAGGGAAAAGAAGGAGGGGGGCTCGCCAAATAGGAGTGGTGATGGGAAAACCTCGAGTTGAGATAAAGGGAGAAGACGGTGCTAGGCAACCTGAATGTAGGAAGAGGGGATGTTGGAATTAGGAAGAGGAGAAACGATGTTTCCTACAGGTTGTGGAAATAGGATCACAACAGGAAACTGAATGAGGACTGTCTCAGAATGTTGTGGAATTGGAATCACAATAGGGAATGGATGGGGAATCCTCCCTGAAGGTTGTAGAAGTAGGATCGCAAGATCAACACCCATGTTGGCATGATGATGACGATAATGTGGGTGATGGGATGAGGAGGTTGTTTGACGAGGAACAAGCATCCATTAAAATTCAATAGCCCCAACCTTGAAATATAAGTGGCGTTTTCCCCGACCTTCCGTTGGCACCTTACCACAAACCAGAAGAATTTATCATTAGCAAAAGCGGTGTGAATATACAGTGTGTGGGAGAAATACAGGACCGGTATCAATATTGGAAGTAATACGAAAACCATCTATAGCAGTAACTTGCGACTACAACGATCCCTACAGCCGGGAAGCAAAGGTTTTGTGCTATTAGCCCATACTTAGAGTAGTATGGCGGGATCATTTACTAGATACCCAAAATTCGCAGGAAAGGGGAAGGAGGATGTGTATCGACACTGGTACCTCTGTGAAGCCATTTGGAGGGCTTGTCAGACTCCGGATAACATTTGGGCAATGGAATTCTAGACCATGCTAAGGGAACGAGCTCTACGATGGTTCATAAAGTGGGTAGAGCAGAACCAAAACCACACCATAAAATGATATTAAGAGGGGATTTGTGTAGGAATTCAAGGTACCGTAGACAGATCAGCGGGGGTTACCAGAGCTGTGGTAAATTAAGCAAAGGGAGGGTGAGATTGCTTGGAATCTCATGCAAAGGTTTAAGGTTGCCATTGCCAAGCTAAGTTACACCCTGGACCCGAACCACCAGCGGAATTGGTTCATCAAGGCACTATTTCCCCAGACCAGAACACCGCTAACACAATAGAAGATAGGAACCCTACAGGATGCATTAGAGAAAGCCTCTCAGATAGAAGCAATGGTAGGATATCCCCACGAATACTAGGGAGGCATGAGTCTGCAAGATCCAACGATCATGGACCTATAAAGCTAGATCAAGAATTTGATCGAGAAGCTGAGAGATCTCCAGCCCATACGACCAGCCAAGCCCAATGTTTGGTGCACCCATTACCTGATGGAAAGGGCATGTTGCGACGAAGTGCCCATGATTGTGGGGTCTTAACCAAATAGGGGTGGTGGCGGGATCGTCAGGAACCCCTCCCACCATAGGAGTTGCGGCAATCGGAGTGCATGGACCCTTCCTAGGAAGGAATAATGCAGACTTTTGTGATATTTGTAGAACGTATGGACACCTACCGCAAATGTGTCCAATTTTGCAAAAGTATTCTAACATCCCCAATAACATCTACTACGAGCTCTACGCATCGCCCACTCATCACATCGATCAATGTCGATCACTGGATTCTCTAGCAGAAAGGCTGTATAAATCCACATTTAGGATCAATGAAGCGAGTCGAGGGGGGCAAGGAGAAAATGGATGCAGAGGAAGAACGAGAGGTAGAGGACCCTTAAGGTGATACAACTATGATTAGGAGGGACATGTCGCAAGGGAATGCCTACTCCCGAGAAGACCATGGTGTTCTCAATGCAGAGTTAACACCCTTGCAATGGAGGACTGCCTAGAGCTTATTACGAAATGGATAGAGAGAACTAGACAGGGAGGGGCCAACCTGGTGAATGCTGAGCCTCAGACCGATGAGGGTTTCCCTGCGACAAATATTAATATAGTCACCCGAGGAGGGAAGAAGATAGGGGAGGATCACTACGTTGAGGATCCCTCTGTGATCTTTAAAGGGGCATCACCACGAAGGGCAAATTAGCGCGAGCGCCAAAAGAAATATTATTAATAAGCATCCAAATTGTTCGAGGGAATGACTGAAGATAGGGGCACCTGAAGACCGTAAGTTCGTGGGCTCGCTCCCGCCTAGCCCATTGGGGAATGGTTTAAATTTTTCCTAAAAATTGTTGAAGATGAGGCCATGCTAAAGGAATTGTGGAAAATCTCAAAGGCCACAATATCCATAGAAAAAGAGGATGCGGAACAACCATGTGAAACTTGGTCATAGAAAGCCTCCAAGAGAGTGAAGCGAAATAAGAAGAGAAGTGGAAAGGAGTTCCAAATCAATGCGCATGTGGCAGGATTCCAAATAAGGGACACCATGGTAGTTTTAGGGTCAGATGTAAACATCCTACCCAAGGGAAGTTACAGCTGAAGTACTCACCAATTCAATTAACAATGGCAAATCGGTATTGTATATTGCCTATTGAGAGATTGGAAAACGTACAGGTTGATGTCAAAGAGGTGAAAACGCACATTGAGTTCGAAGTAATAGATATTATGGGGGATAAAGACATGTATCCAACACTCTTGGGGATTGATTGGGCATACAAAAACAATGTTGTCATAGATTTGAAGAAGGAACTAATGATTTTCGAAGCAGAAGGGCTAAGGGTGATCCAACCATTGGAACCCTACCAAGGACCCAAGTTTACAGAGCCAATAGGTAACAGGGAGGAAACAGGGGTATTAGATCAGTTGTATACACTCACGACAGGAAAAAGGGAGGACTACATAAATCCTACAACTAAAGGATTAGTTAGCTGGAGAAGCATTAAAAACTCATAAGCGGGTTCAGAAGCTGCATGGTATGCATGGCAGTAGGGTGGATATGAATTGACAACCCGACAATATGAAATGATAAGCCGAGTGAATTGGGGGAGACATGGAAAGGGGCAGCAACCTGAATTACTGTGGCCTTGAGCTGATAGATCGATTCCTGGACAGGGTGGACTAGGATGTACCGAAAGACCAGAGAATTCCCTTGCTAGACATTGCGCTCATGGCAACACCAGCAAGGCGGTTGAAGGGACAATGCCAAGCACTAAAACACTAGAAGGATGCTAAGCTAGCAATGAAGGAGAGGTTTAGCAAGAAAGAAGATCGGCCACAAGATGGAAAGGAATACACAAGGAATTCAAATCTTGGGGAGCACATCAAATATTGCATGACCAACTAGGAAAGTTGGGGACTGCCAAGGAACCTATGGGTACATGCTCTTATGGATACCCTCAACACCATCTGCTAGGCTTGGTATATCTAGGAGGAGATACGATGACAAACGGCTAACTGGGATGCCTTGGAAGCACAGTTTGTCGGCGATTTTTTATTTCAAAGCAATGAAGCACAAATGACAGGGGTAATTCTAGTGGTAAAGGGGGTTATGTTCACCCCAAAGACCCTAGTTGAAGGGGAGCATGAAGAAAACTTTCTGCATTGCTTGTATGATATGGAATCACCAGGATCTTTGACCTGTGAAAAAGTTGATGTAGAACCAGAAGAAGATGGATTGGAGGGGCTTATACATCTAGCCTTTGAAGAAACAGAGGGAGAAAGAGGAATTCGGGTGAAGCCCTCGACGAAAGGCGCCCATCTCCTACTAGTGAAGCTGAGAAAATAGAATGTAGGGATAGAAGATAAGCCCAAGATAGAATCAATGGGAGACTAATGGGATGAGTAGACCACCAAAGAGATTTTTTATTTATTACAAGAATACCAAGATTTGTTCCTAGCTTTAGTGGTAGAACTCAAGGGAATAAAAGGTAACATAATAGAGATGAAAATTGTTCTAAAACCAGGTGTTGGACCAGTAAAGTACAAACCATACCGACTAAACCCAAGGGTAAAAGAGAAAGTTAAAAGGGAGATTGACAAAATGTGATGCAGGGATCATATTTCCGGTAGACGAGGCTGACTCGATAGGCCCCATAGTTATTCAAAACAAGAAGGATGCCATTGATAGCAGGGTATGTGTCAACTACAAAAGCCTAAATAATGCATGCGTGCATGACCCGTTCCCCACACCTTTCAGTGACGAAGTCTTAAATAATGTTGCAGGGAATGAGGCATACTCGTTCACAGATGGGTTCTCAGGCTACCACTAGGTTCCGATATTCGAAGAAGATAAAAGGAAAACAGCTTTCACGATGGAATGGGGGTCATACACATATAATGTAAATCCATTTGGATTAAATAATGTGCCAATAATCTTCTCAAGGATTGTAAGAGCCGCATTCCGGGATTACATTCATAAGTTTCTAGAAGTTTACATGGACGACTCGACAATATACAGCTTGTTGAAGAAGCATACCAACCTATTGATAGTGATGTTTGAAAGATGCAGATAGCTGCAAATCTCTTTAAATTTGAAGAAATGCATTTTCGCAGTTCCCTTTGGAACTCTACTTGGCCATATTTTCTGCAAAGATGGAGTCTACATAGACCCTACTAAAATGGCAGTGATTATCCACATGGAACCACCCCACAACGTGAAGCAACTAAGAGAAACTCTAGGCCACATGAGGTACTACAGAAGGTTCATCAGGAACTATGCAACCACAATAGCCCCAATGGAGAAACTACTAAGGAAGACGAAGCAATTCATCTGGACCAAGGATTGTCAAGCAGCACTGAACAAATTGAAAGAAAGGTTAGTAAGTTCCCCCATATTAGTTTACCCCGACTAGAACAAAATCTTCCACGTACACGTCGATGAGTTTGGAATAGCGCTAAGAGTAGTCTTAGCACAATCGGGAGAACAGATGGACCATCCAGCATACTATGCTAGAAGAAAGCTCTCCACGATGGAAAAGAACTACACAACAATAGAATGGGAAGCTCTGGCAATGGTATACTCTCTCCAAAATTTCAGGCACTACCTACTAGGTGCACCATTCAAATTCTTCTCAAACCATTATGCACTAAAGTACCTAGTAAACAAGCCAGTACTAGAAGGAAGAATATGCAGGTGTTTGTTACTATTTCAAGAATTCATGTTTGAAGTGGTTGTTAAGCCAAACAGATTGAATGTTGGCCCAGATCACCTGCCTTGCCTGGAAACAGGGGAGAATGATGGAGCAATAGATGATCGGTTTACTGATGCCAACCTATTCAGGATAGAAGCTATACCCGATCACCTAGAGGAGATTGCTACTTTACTAACAACAGGCAGTTTCCCACGAGGATACACGACAACATAGAGGAGGCATTTAGTGGTTAGAGCAACAGATTACCAACTCATAGTGGGATACCTATACAAAGTGGGCTTGGACCAAATACTCATACATTGTGTCCTACAGCACAAAAGAGAGGCCGTCCTATGGGAGTGCCATGCGGGGGTCATGGGAGGCCATGTAGGAGGCAAAGCAACCATAAGGAAGAAACTAGATGTAGGATTGCAGTGGACCACGAGCCATAAGGATTCAAAAGCATTTTCCAAAGAACATGATGTCTATCAGAGGGTCGGTAAGCCTTCCTGACGTGATGAGCTACCACTACACCCGGTCCATATAGTGCAGATCTTCAATAAATGGGCAGTATATTTCATCGCATCAATTTCTCCACTAGTAAGACACTCCTGAGACTGATACATAATCATGGCAACATAATACCTCACAAGATGGACAGAAGTCATGCTAGTGAAAGACTGCATAGTAGAAACAACAACAAGATTCATTTTTGAAAATATTATTTCAAGATTCAGATGCCCAAGGAGCCTCACAAGTGACCAGGGCACTCACTTTTTGAATGAAACAATTGAATTTCTGTTAACAACTTTTATGGAAAAATGTAATAAGAGTATTCCTTATCATTCACAAGCAAATGATGCAATAGAGTAATTTAACAAAATACTGGAAAAAGGGATAACAAAAATCTTATCGACCAACCGGGATGACTAGGATGAAATAATTTCAGCGACTCTATGGGCATATAGGACAACAGTTAAAAGACTCCACAAAAAAACTTCATTCCAGCTCGTCTACGACAGAGATGCAGTGGTGCCAATGGAGTTCATACTACCCAACATGTTAATCTTAGAGGCTACAAGAATGACGAGTAGCAGTGCCTTGCAGAGCAGAATGAGCCAACTGATGCAACTCGATGAAACTTGGTTCCTACTAGAATTCCATCAATCAGCCAAGCAATGAAGATAGAAGGCTTGGCATGATAGGCACATCAAGAAGAAATCGTTTGAAGTCAGTGGCCAAGTGCTCCTTTATGTCAAAAAGTTCCTCAAGTTCCCAGGAAAACTACAGATGCATTGGTTAGGCCCATTCATAATCACCGAAATAAAAGAATCGGGTGTGGTAAGACTTGCGCAACTGGATGGAGTCTTGTTGTAGGGATGGGTGAATGGTGCATGCTTGAAACTCTTCCGCAAATAAAAAAAATTAAATAATACGGTTGCAGCCAAGATTGGATACCGCAACCCATTTGTGGTCTAGGGGGTAGTGTCAATGGCCATATAGTGTCAGATTGCATTGGTATGCTAGTCAACAGGGACAGTGGCCATGCATGTTAACCTTGTCAGTAGAATACACATAGGTTTGAACCTTTTCCAGAATTGATGACTGCATAAGTACCCGCCCCATCCACTGTACCAGTAGTTGTTTCCTGATTAAGTAATCCATAATGCAACTGTCAAGATAGGGTCGCAAAATCTTTCCCATTAGGCATAGAATTAGTTAATAAATAAGCTCATCACGACATAATAGAGGTGCCATGCAACCCACTTTTTACCTTCCAAACCACGTCATATTTGGCACATACCAGTCGGTTGACAATGACAAAATATATCTAGAATACATGGAAAGGTCGTCGGAGTAATTAGTTGATTAAAGCCTCGTCAGTTAGGGGATTGCTCAGAAGAATAGGAGTAGAATAAGAGAAGTAGGAGACCACTAGTACAAATTGTTTACCGTAGAAGAAAAGAAATGGAAAAAGGAATCATATCAGTCCCACAAGCTGCTCTGGATGCAAGAATTGTAGTGGATGATCTATATGGGAAGTATGATAGGTCTAAACTCATCGACAACAAATTCACAAACGGATTCTAGTTTCCAACGATGAAGAAGGAAGTATACACGGAAGAATTTTAAAGGGAGGATGGCACCAGGACCTCCAGAATCATAGAGGACTTCATAGGGATACAAAGGTCCAGGCTGTTCAACCTATGAAATTTGCCTATATTTGGCACCCAATTTTCCACCACGTAGTGCACAAAATTACTGACAAGCATGATGCATGGAGGTTCACTCTGGTTGGACAGGGAATACCCTATTCATGTCAAAGATATCTATCGACTAACGGGGCTGGTAGAAGTGGGGAATGTAGTTGACACAACATTCAAGGATGGGGTCAAGAGCAGGAAGAAGCAGACAAAAGACAACATGTATGCCCACTATGGGACAAAGTGAGGGGGGAAGGGTGCGAAGCTAGCCAAGATCAACAAATATAACGTTAGGTTCGCCTGCTACCTTATTGTAGGCAAGCTAATGAGGCATTTCATGAGGAACGAGTGCACCCTAGACACCATGTCAATAGCAGAACATTGTTGCCAGGGAGAAATACTCAATTGGTCAGCTTTCGTGCTCAACGAACTATTTGAGGCATTTGAGGATGTCTACTGAAGGAGCACTGGCTTTGTGTTCGAATACTTGGTAATGGCGTTGGGAATGTGGAAATTGAGGCCACCACCAGAGAGGCAGATGGAAACCATTGCTGAAGACCAGCCAGTTGCGCTCAGGTATGAACCGTGGAGGGCATCGGGGGATCCCATCACAAAGGAGATCAACGGAAGAGCTTTCATGAGCTTTTACGCACAGATGGTGGATGCCATTTAGTCCATAGAGAGAATACCCAGGACTCTCTTAGATGAGTTCTCAGGCGAGCTTTGGTTCAGTGCCTCCCACACACATACTTATCTACGACCGCGATGTGTCAACCCCACCACATTCAAATTAAGGCCTCAAAGGTTTAGCTTGACGGAGGAAGCCCTACATAGGGAAGTGAAGTCCTGGCTGGGAGTGGCCTGTGAGGTGAGAGAAGGGAAGCCCAGATACCTATTCGAAGCTCTGATTCCATAGAACTATGAGCGAGATGGGGTAGAAAGAAATAAGAAGAGAGCAGCATATGAACTAATCCAACCAATGCTACTCCAAATGGAAGAAAAAATGTTCGAAGGAGGACAGTCACAAGATTTGAGCTAGGTGGGAGTGACTATCCAAATAACTTTCAAGGTTTCACCATGCTTTTTCCTATTGTAATGCCACCTCTCTCAATGGCACCTCCCACGGGCGCAACCCAGGCTCCCTTCCCAATTTCGATCCCCAAGCGCAAAAGGAGCGAGTTATCCGCACCCCCCAATTCAAAAAGTTGGCTGCCAAAAAGTCGAAAGTTAACCCCCCAGCTCTAGTCTTCGACCTAATTGTTGAGGTCGAACACCCAATTCTTGCAACTACCATAGTCGAGGAGATCCCTACCACCACATCCACTGTAGTACAGCTGTTGTGGGAGTCATCCCCACAAACCATTTGCACCTTCGCAACCTTGTCTGAGATCCTCACGTTCAGCCAGTGACAGACTACTACGGAAGTAGAAGTTCAATCAGTCGGCCAGATAGAAGGCACCACCTTGACCATGGGGATGCCAACAATAGATATTACAACATTGATGCTTGGGTTGGACCCACCATCTAGGAGATGACTAGATACTAGTTGGCAGTGAGAAAGGATTGCCCTATACTTTCCCGCTCTCCTTATAAAGATCACATTTCCTCCAAATCCTAGCATCACTCTAGCCACACCACAATTCACTACACCATCCCAGCAGGAACATTCACCCGCCTCCCATTCCGATAAGTCCATTGCCATTGGCCTACCCCTATAACAACAATTCCCGGAACCAGACACAATGTGGGTTGATACACTCCATCATTGGTCATCATCCCAGTTATTTTCTTTTATTCAGCAAGCAGCCCACAAGGCCAAGAGCCTTCATGAGGACTTGTCCAAAGAACATGAGCAACAAAGGATGAAATTTCTTGCATTGATGGAAGAACGAGATCGCCTACGGGAAGCAAATACAGGATTGCAAGCCTAGGTGGATCAGATTACATAGCATTTCCAATCCATATGGACAACCATCACCAAACCCATCACAAAAGCACTGGCAGACATGTCCACCTGCACATTGATCGATTGTTACGATCATATATAGACGGTGTGCATGCACCTGGAAACCACAAATGCAGAAATGAAGTGGAAGCTATAGAATTTCAGGTCTGCACTCTAGATCCTGTGGAAATCTACATGCAGACGGTTGAAGGAAAGGGCAGGGAGCTAGAAATGAAGAAACAATCCTTAGTCGAAGCCATCGCAGACGGATGCGCCTTAATGGGCAAGGTCCATGATTGGTCAAGCAGTCTATCTCTGAAGAACCTCTAGGTCTACCCATTAAGAGAAAACATTTAGTCCCTGTTTGCCAACACAAGGGACTATATAGACCATGCTCATCTCCAACAAATAAATGAACAAATCGACATCCTCCAGGCCCAGGTTGACAACATTGAGGAGGAATTAGCGAGGGCAAAAAGGATAATCTGAGACCTGTGGCCCCCAGTTCGTATGCAGGTTCTGCTCTTGAAGGAGGCATGCAACTCAAGAGACCAATAATGGGATGACCTGCAGAGACATCAACTAACCACTTTAACATCACAATTAGTCGAGGTGTTCACACAAGGCATCGATGCAATACTTGCTAACTGGAACCTATAAATTCATCCCTACACTGAGTTCAAGTAGCAAACAACAACCTTGGTCCCAAAGTTGGAGCCTTCGTTTGGAACGGAGGAGCCACAAGGTCAAGAAACGGCCACAAAAACAAATGCCATGCCGCAAGATAGGATTGAGACAGAATAAATGCCTACTCTGCAAGCAAGTATCGAAGTGGCATAAGTACCGACACAACAGACAATGGAGATAACGTCGGTAGCAATGCAACCACAACCAGTAGAACACAGGGAAGCAACAACAAAACCACCAGAGGTCAAAATGACTTGACTCATGGACGAGTCAAGAAATTGTGGTCAGGGCCTGTTGGATCCTTTGTTAATTTTGAATGCTTTTGACCAGTTTTGATTGGTCAAAGGGCGGGAAAGGACAAATGGCAGCAACGGTTGGGTGGTGGAATGAACAGTTGTGAAGGAGTGGAGGCAAGCTGGCAGTGGAAGGCAAAGGCAACAGAGGAGACAAGAAGGTGCAAAAGTAGCCAAGGGAGCAAGCACCTGAATAAGAACTGGCAGTCTAGGCAGCCAGGAAGGATATAAAAGGGGAAGGACAGAAAGGAAGCAGGTTGTTGTTGAACTTGCTAGAAGCAGGAGGAGTTGGTTGCCGAGTAGGTACACAAGTACAAAAGCTGAAGTAGAAAGAGTTGGGAGTTGAGGCACTGGGTTGTGGAGCTGATTTGACCCAAGCTACTGAGTCGGTATTCTATGTATTTTTTATGGCAAAATGTCGAAGTATGATGTATTATGTTCTATTAAGTTAATATAACTAGAGCTGATGGTTGTCGAGACTTCTAATGTATTGTGCATTGGGCTTTGTGGGCCTATTAAAATTTTAAATAGTCTACCTGTTGCATGTAAATGGTGATTCATAGATTGATGCAAGGATGCTATTAGTTCTGTGTTGTCTATGATGGATCCATGCGTATGAGTTATGGGTATTGTTATCTTTGTTTCATGTATTATGGATGCATATGTGTGTTATCGTTGGTGCCCAATTGATATTCTCTCAACCCCATGTTGAATCCTTGTCCCTTTTGGTCGCAACACTCTTCGGGTGAGAATCCTTGCCCTTCTAGGTGGGGTGAAAATGCCAGCACTGTCCTAGAGTGGACCACTGTTGGCCTCCTGTGCTTGAACCCAAGGTATTTTCCCTGATGACTCTTTCGAGCCAACAAGTGCTCCCTTTTGGACTCTCTAATGTGCCAGCAACCTTTCAAAGGGAAATACTGGGAATTTTTTCTGAATTGTTGAATGACTGCCTCGAAATCTTCATGGACAATTTTACAACCTATGTAGATGCTTTTGAAACAACATTAGTTAATCTTGAAAAAGTGTTGGAACGTTGCGTATAGACTAATGTTGCTTTGAGCACTGAAAAATGCCACATGATGATGACTGAAGGGATCGTGCTTGGACACTACATTTATGCTGAAGGAATCAAGGTAGACCCTGCAAAAATAGAGGTAATGCTGAAAATCCCAACCCCTAATTGCAAAAATAGGTATGTAGTTTCTTGGGGCATGTAGGGTATTATAAGAGATTTATAGATGTCGACTTTTTGTGGACAGGGAAGTGTGAGCAAGCCTTTTTAAAATTGAAATGTTGTGTATTAGCAGCCTTGATCTTACAAGGACCTAATTGGGAACTATTGATTCACATAGCTACAGATGCATATGATATTGTTGTAGGTGTTGTTTTGGGCCAGCTAGAGGATAAGAAACCTTATGTTATCTACTACATAAGAAAAATTCTAACCCCGGCTGAGCTCAACTACACAGCGACTGAGAAGGATTTCTTTGCAGTTGTGCATGCCATCAATAAATTCTAACATTATATCACCAGGTATCAAGTATTTTTACACACTGACCATTCTGCCATTCATTTTTTAATAAATAAGTCAATTACCAATGGTAGGATTACATGCTTGTTATTGTTGTTACACGAATTTGATATCACAATTGTCAATAAACCTGGAAATGATAATGTAGTAGTTGATTTTCTTTCTAGTTTAACTATTGACGAAAATTGCATTCCTACAGAGGACTCTTTCCCAAATGAATATCTTTTTGTTATTTCTACTTACTCACCTTGGTGATGAGCCTCTAAATTAGACATAAATTAAGGTCCACGCCTCTAAATTAACAATAAATTAAGGCCTATGACCATCCTTCAGCACATTAAACCTCTCTTTCTACATTAGATAATTTATTTTAACTTTAATATATTCATTAGGAAGGTTTATGAATAATTAGATATTTGTGCCTAATATTATTTATTTTTGTGGAATATTATGAGAATATTGGGCAGATTATGAAGATTTTGAGGAGGAGATAATTTAGGGACTTGTTCCCCACTACAAGAGGATCAATAATAAATAATAAATCAACAAGATATTATGGAATTATGGCACAAATTGTGGAACTCCACTGATTGAGAAAATCTAGGAATGTGTTCCACTAATCAAGGGACCAGATCCACTAATCAAGGGATTTTGGTGGGGAAAGCTTCATCCATTCATGGGGAATGATTCCTAATCATTTTGTATAAGTACCAAGTCAAATTTTCCTCTAGACAGAGATTTTCATTAGTGTTCTTGTGGAGCGAACTCGTATTTCTGCAGCTCCATTTTATTTTCTTGCAGGGATGTAATCATATTGATGGAATGAAGATTGGTGTCATGTTCAGCTTCTAAATCTTATTCTCCAACATTGGTCTCTGATTTTCCTTGGGCTTGGCCATCCCAGGAACCTCAAATCCCTTTTGTATCATTTTCTTTCCTTCTTTTCATTGCTTATTCACATGCATCTCTAGTTTTTATTTCTTTCTATTTTTGCATTTAGTATTAATGATTTCTTGTCGTAGTATTGAGTTAAATGGTTGATGTAAGTTCTTTTGCAGGATCAAAATAATTATTTCATCCATGGAAAATATTTGGAAGTTCATAGTAATCATTGAGCTCCTTGGATTAGTCTTCTTATTCCAAAATCTAGATTGTTGGACCTCTTTTTTGGCAAAGAACAATAAATTTCTGCTATTTTTTAGAGCATGATAACAAGATTCAATCAAGTTGGTTCCACTTGCATTAGATCAAAAAAACATTATAGTTCATAAAAAGAAATTACCCCATTGCATTTTCACTTGATTCGGTTAGGCATTTTTTATATTTACTAACTCACTAGTTCTCGAATTTCTAGATTTTTGACTAGTAATGTTTTTTTTTCATGAGTTAACAGAGGTCTTTTGAGTGATTCTACTTGAAATGGGGACCTAAGACATCCTAGTTAAAATAAAAAAAAAAAAATCTATCCAATTCGGATTTGATTTGCTTGGTCATTCAATGAATTATAGTAAATTTGTACATCCTGTAGGAAATCATGGGATCCTATAGGAAATCACTATAGCATCCTATAGGAAAGAATGTTTTGAGGCCAAATTGAGGAAAAATCCTCTAGGAAGCTAGAAAAGGGTCCCTACTTGTCTCCCAAGTCTTCTGACCATTCACCATCATCTGCAAGTCACCTGCCACATCACCAAAAGAGATTAGCTTTCACACTCTCACATGAAAAAAGACAAAAAGAAAAACATATTTATTTTATTCATTTACATGCACAGGAATAGAAGGTTTGACGTTTTGAATCTACATGCTTAGGACAATAGGATTGAATACATGTTAACTTAGCATTCTTTTTAATCAAATCCTCTTAGCATTTAGTTAGAAAATGGGGCGTTTTAACATTTAATTTCAGTCTCTTTTGTTGTACTTTATTTCTTGCAATAGGTTAAGGTTCCATTTTGAACATTTCATTTTCTGCAATTAGTTAAGGATTTGACTTCAGTACATGCACTCCATTACATTATGACAACAAATGAATGACACATTTTATGTTGCACATACAGTGCCAATACCTCTTAAGTTTGTACTAACCCCGAGTTGATAATTAAAGTCAGTAGCCTTGGGATTTGCAACATTCTTGTTGTAATACCGAGGCTCATCACTTTTTGTTGTCGTTGCCGGGGAGGTGTAAAAGTATGCATTGTTTTCTTCCCTAGTTGATTCATTTCTTTTTACTTTGTGAAAAAAACAAAAAATATTTGCATTAGACATATTTAATTTCAAAAGTAGAAAACTACATTGCATTATAGTTTTCATTTAATCATAAAAACAAAAAATCTCCAACACCAACCCACCCCCCATTTGATCACATGGTACAGTAAGAACACATCACCATTCACTTTTGTAGGTAGAAGAAGAAGATGACAAATAATGTAGAAGAAATGGATGGAGATTATGACAATGAGGAAGATCCTATAGGATTTCCCATTCAAGATACTGATGGTAGTGTGCACATGAAGAACATCCCTCCATATTTTCTTCCAAAATTTCATGGTCTAAGGTGAGAGGATTTGGAAATTTTTCTCTTTTAATTTGAAATCCTTTCTAGATCTTATGGTTATTTATTAAAAATTCAAAAACTGAGATTGGTTCTGGCAACATTGAAGGATAGAGCTCTTAAATGGTTCATGAGTTTATGGACTAATTCAATAAGATCATGGAATGATATGAAAAAGTTTATTATAGAAAAATATAAAGATCGTGGTCTTAAAGCATAAATCTTTAGAATGAATCAAAGAGAAGATGAGAGTCTAGAGGACCTAATAGAGAGGTTCATGTATAATGTTAAGAGGGGAAAAATACATCATTTAGGATCTGACACACTAAAAACCATCTCACTTAGAACAATTATGGATTAATGGATTAATCTTCTTGATCTCGTGAGTAGAGATGATGTATACCAACTTTCATTTGAATAAATTTGCGAAACATGCAAACACATATCAAGAGGAAGGGTAAGAGTAAGTCAACCAGCATCAAGATTAGTAAGTCAAGCTAAACTTAGAAATTTGTTTGATGACTTTAAAACAGAAATTCTTAGCAATCTAACCGAACAAGTATAAATGCTAAGAATACAAAACGAACAAAAAAATATGTTTGTGTTGTCCATGCATAATCACATGATGTTAACTTTTGCTCCTCATTACCAAGGTTGAAGGAAGTTCACCAAGAAGACAATGGAGCAAGGCAATTACCAATGTAGCAATGTTATGTAGCTCCAAGAGGACCATGGAATCTTATTCAGCCTGATATGATGCAAGAGCCTAATTCAAAATTTCAAGCTTATGCACATCCACCTCAAAGTAATTGGAACACATCCTTTCCTTGGCAACATTGGCCATCTCAACCCCAAAACCAATCTTGGCAATAAGGTTGGCAAGGAACTTATGGGATCCATCCACAATATCCTCAGTACTTTCCTCAATATCCTCCATACTAAACTCCATGTTATCCTTACCATTCACCTCCACCACAACCACAACCCCAACCACATCCATCTCAAATATCCATTCCCACTCAACTACTGGTACCACCATTTCCAAACTCACACATTGAAGTAGCTCAAACCACTTACAATGCGGAGGTACAACACTTCCAAACATCTCCTCTTGAGCTCAATGGTATTGACCATAACTCAGGAACAATATTGCAAAAAAGAGATTCTCTTCATATCATTGATGGACTACATCCAGAAGAAGAAAATCAGGGAAAATTTTAAGAACCACCCTAAATTTATATGTATAATAAATGGGTGAATCCCCATGATACATAGGAAAAATGGGAGGTGATTTTATCAATAATATAATATGTATATATGATTTTTTGGCGAATCTCTCACCGAATTATATTATCTTATAAAGTCATGGCAAATCTATCACTGAATTATAAAATATTGTAAGATCTTGGCAACTATTTCACTGAATAATAAAAAGTGAAGTCTTGGTGAATGTTTTGTTAAACTATGAAACCATATATGATAATAGGAGAACATATTCATTAAGTTGTAATATACTAACATACATGTTTGGAAAAAAGAAACATAATTTTCTCTTCCTATAAACAATGTTACAAGTTTCAATGACCATGTTTGTCAAGGTTCTCATTGTACACTCTTTCATATCCTTCTATTAGTTTTGATAATATTCCTAAACAAAGTTCTTGTAGGTGTTGATCTTGACCACCAGTTTTGTCAAGGTAGGAGAGATTAATCTTTTCTCTACCACTTTTATCAAGCTATCAAATTTCTTTCTTATTCCATAGAGTCTAACTATGAGATTAAAAAAAACATATTTTGTACCACTTTTGTCAAGCTATTAAATTTCTTTATTATTCCATGGACTCCAATTGTGAGATAAAAAAAAACACATTTTGTTTACCCCAACATCCCAACAAGTATCAAGCCCCAACTATATAATATAAGAAAGTAGTAGGTATCCTAAAGGCCTGAAGGGGATCTAATGGAAAGAAGTGGCCAACAAGTAGCAAGCCCCAACTATATAATATAAGAAAGTAGTAGGTATCCCAAAGGCCTGAAGGGAATCTAATGGAAAGAAGTGACCGTTGTCAAAAGCCTTCCAATCAATATATCAATATATACATATAGATTTATTATTATTTTAATTGGAAATCTTCAATTAAGTAATAAAATTTAATTGTGTCTCTCCCAATCTAAATTGCTTATTAGCATAATTCACTACCTTCATATGTCTTACATTTTTTAACAACATTGTAACATGTGGATTAATTTTCTTTTTGGTTCCAAATCTCCACTTTTTAGGACAATATGGTGCACTGGCCCAACCCCATATGGTGCACTGGCTCAACCCCTACAAATCATTATGAAAAATTAAGAAAAACAGAGAAGATGAAAGGTTGTACAAACCAACATATTTTTCAAGCACTGACCCAACCCCTACAGATCATTATGACAAATCAAGAATAAGAGAGAAGATGAAAGGTTGTACAAACCAGCGTATTTTTCAAACATCTAATCCAACATCAGTACCTTAACTTTTTCATGAAGATATCATCTTGAGAACGTTTGAAAAATGGTGGGAAATCTGGGCACTGACTATCTCTCTTCTGCGAGGGTGATGCAAAAAGAGTGATAAGATTTCACTGTTTTGAATTTTTTTTTGGTTAAATAAAAAAAAACCAATATTAATGGAGATATTGGTATTTTTTACTAAATTTTGTGAAGTGACTAAATGTAGCTTTAACCATTCACCTTAAGATGTTTTTATAATATAATTTCCTAAGTCCATTTAATATCTTTCATTATCATAAAAAACCAACCTATATCCATCTTAAATCTATTTATCCCTCTCATGGCTTTGGTAGACTTGGAAATTAAGATGGATCTTAGCTAAATAGAATTTCCCCTTTAAATAGTCTATGCTCACATGAATACCATGATATTACCATGGGTCAATACCATGGGTTATCATAAACCTGGAGCTTAAAAACTGCTATTAGTAATTTATAAAAATTGATAAAATTAATAATTGATTTTGATTTTTTTTTCTTTTTTAACCAAATTAAAATGTTTAAGTGACATTAAATTACAAGATCCATTTTTACCCTTGATCTACCAAGCCTGATGATCAAATATCTTTTTACTCCATGCTAGTTTGCATATCACGATATTTGATCCCTCCCAGGGCTTAGTAGATCCAAAGTAAATATGGATCTATGCTCGTTTAATCCCCCCTTTAAATAGTCCACATTCCACGTGAATACCATGGGTCAATACCATGTGCCATCTTTTTTTTATTAATACTAATATTAGGGTTAATAATGTTTTTTGCATGGTATTAATAATAGTTTGGCCCATGGTATTTGGCCCATAGGCTTCACCTAACTATAACACATTTTTTGAGTGTTCTTAAATATAATGTGACTTCTGGAGTAAATATAAAATTTTTATTTATTTATTTACCATACCTCTAGTTTATTTATATTTTTATTAATTTACCATACCTCTTTTATAAATATGGTATTTAGCCCATAAGATTCACTTAAATAAAACCTCTTTTTTTAGCCTTCTTAAATAGAAAGAGGGTTATGGACTAAATACAAAAAGAGGTTTTATTTATTTACCATACTCCACTTTATTTTTATTTTTATTTATTTACACATAAATATAAGGTGACTTATGGAGTAAATTTTTCAAGCATAAGACGCCGTGCTATTCCAAGAATAACAAAAACTACTTTATCAATTCCTAGTAGAAATGTAATCGATAAAATTTAAACAATTTTAGCGAAATTTGATTTTTAATACAGTATAAAAAGAGGTTTTATTTATTTACCATACTCCACTTTATTGATATTTTTATTTATTTACACGTAAATATAAGGTGACTTATGGAGTAAATTTTTCAAATGAAAAACACCTTACTATTCCAAGAATAACAAAAACTACTTTATCAATTCCTAGTAGAAATGTAATTGATAAAATTTAAACAATTTTAGCGAAATTTGATTTTTAATAGAGCTTCTTTCAACAAACGGTCTTCTAGTAGAGTTTTTCAAACTGTCAACACCTTGGTATTCAAATAGTAACAACTACTTTATCATTTCTTCCTAGAAACGTAATTTACATAGAATGTACATTGAAGATAAAGGGTAAGTAAAAAAATAAACAATGGAATTTGGGTTGTATTGATTTTGGAACATAAAGGATTCCTTTTTTGGAATAGAGAATTTTAAAATTTTCATAGAATTTGATTTAACGATGGGTGGAAGATGAAATCAAACATCAATTATTTTTAACGAGATTGAACATTCAAAAAATCTATTATCTAAATAAAATTTGAAAATGACAAGTATATATCAGAAAATTAATAATTATATGTACCAAAAATCCATTAAAATATAGACTTACATGTACTACTATATGTCGGTTCTTGTCTTATTAATTCAAATTTCACTACTTTGTGAACAACCCTGTACCACTATTTTCAATCTTGACTTCTTAATTCAAATTATACAACTTTGCCAACAATCCTTGTATATGATTATGACTAGACAGATGCAAACTTGGAATATGGCAAGAACATTATTCAATCTTTAAATAAACATTAAAATAAAAGACTTGAATTTTTAAATAAAATGAGTTATTCTTTTGTGACCATTTGTTCCAAAAAATAAGGTCATTTTCTCGAAATTAGCCCCAATACCATGAAATATGGGAAAATGAAAGAAAAAAAACCTTTTTTACACTGAATGTGGAGGGTGAAATAACTATCATAAATACCTATTCTTGAAAATTAGGGCGAATGGAAGGTTGTAACTCCTAATTTCAAGGGTTAAATTTACTTTTTTTTTTGCTCTCTCCCTTAAAATAAGGTGGGCTAACCTCCATACCTAATTTTTTATAAAATAAATTTGAGGCAATTTGAATATTCGCCCAATAAAAATATAGAACCCCTTAATTTCGCCCAAGGGTGAAAATCGCCCTTAAAATTTTCCATGAATAAGATTTGAAAGAGAAGAACAAAGAATCATGGATTGCACTTGATAAAGAGAAAACATCAAAATCATAGATCGAGAGAGCTCCCTCATGCTTACCATCAAATCCTCCATGTATTCAAGAGAACAATAAAAAAAAAGAGGAAGATTTGAAGGTCATGGTAGAAGAAGACATGAAGAATGATCCAGATAAGCAATCAAACCAAGGGCATGAAAGTTAGTTTGAGGTTTGGTTCCATACAGTTACTAAGTTACAACATCACTTTCTTCTTAAACTATGGTTGATCCTTTCAATGTCAAAGTATTTGATCACTAAAATCCAGGTACATGTCAAAGCATACATTTCAAGCCTACACATCATTTTGTCTATCATCTTGATGTACACATGGCTCCATTGGAAGTATTATTATACTTGAAAGCGATTTTGTTTTTCAAGTAGGGTAGGGCAGGGAAAAAAATGAAAAATAAAAGAAAAAATAAAAATCTCAGGTGAAAACCTCCTTGGAGGAGCCTCAAATTGGCTCGTAGATTGAAAAACTCCATGAGGCAATCAATGGGTTGGAAGAAAAGGAAAAATAAAAGGGAAAAAAAGAAAATATCCTAGGTGAAAACCTCCTTTGAGGCGCCTAGGCAGACCTACTAGTTGAAAACCTCATTGATGCAGCTAGTAGACCTAGAAGAAAAAAAGAGAGAAAATAAAAGAAATCATTGCTCCATGCATCTCTTTGATGAATGCATGTGTTAGAGCCTAGATTTACCTCAGGCTGAAAAGGTAAGCTTCTAGGTCCACATCAAACCACACTCAGCCTCGTAGCTAGCCCTACGAGGACAGGAGAGGGTTCTCTGGGTCAACTCAACAAATGATGATCTATGGGGCTTGAGATGACTGAAATATCTTCTGATTTTAGGCTAGGTATATGTGTGCAAGAGGGTTTTTGAATGAATTGATGACTTATTGGCTCGGTTGAGAAGGCATGTTTTGGGTGCGGGGAATGAGGCACAGTCCTGCAAGGATCTTGATGGGGCAAGGTAGGCAATCGTTTTGGCACTTAAAATTGAATGAGGTGGATGGAAAAGACAGATGAGGTGTTGAAAATGGCAAGGGCAATCATTAATCCTCCCCAAACAGCTGAAAACATCAAACAACTAAAGCAAACTTCAAGTAGAGCATTGCATTTTTAATGTATTCTACTTACACTCTTGTTTGTTTAGTTCAAAAGACATAAGATAGATAATGGAATACATAAAAAAATCACAATAAAAAAGAGAAGCACAGTACCAAGACAAATTGCCACATAAATCCCAAAGAGTGCTGCAAATCCTGGTCTCAATTCCTTAGCCAAAATGAAAATATGAATGTACGATGAAGCTCAAGGCTTTCTCAAGAGTCCAACCATGTTAATGATTGAAAAAAAACATAATATAGACAAACATAGCTCCTCCTTGGCTCTAGGGGTCGATCTCACATGTTTAGGAGCTGATCCAACTTATCCTAAACTGAGAACTTGAATCTAGGCAACATAACAGCATGCCTCTAAGAACAAGGAAACTGATTCATTCAGTTTGAAACAACCTTTAAACTCATGAATCTACCTCTACAAGTAAAAAACCAACATATTTACATCCTAATCCATCAATGTTTATCAAATTACATCATAGATTTTCCAGTAGGAAAGTAAAAAAGTCAAACTAGGCAAAATTGGACGAAAAGCAGAGCAAAATTGGGTCAAATTGGCAATTTTTCCTCTATGCGTTGCGCCTAATTCTCTATGCATAATGCAACTTTGGAGCTGATTTTGAGGCCCTTCCCGAAGTCCCAATTGCGGTCATGATAGCTTGTTGGAAAGCTTTGCCTGTCTACTTCCCAACCCAATGTGGAATTTCTAGATTTAGTGTCCATTTTCCCCTCCAAAAATCCAATCTCCCAAGACTGCTTCCTGTGTGTCAAAATAGGGGTAGTGAGATCATTGTTTGAGTGTTTTTGACCTCTTTGAGGGCCAAAAACTTGCCCAAATTTCTTGGCCAAGAACAAGCAACCATAATTTTTCATGCCAAATCTAGAAATGCAAAGTTTTTGTAATTTGGATCTCCCTAGCAAAAGCGCGCGCCATGTGGCGCGACGCATAGGGAGGAAAACCCTGTTTTTTAGTGCAAAAATTTTCAAAATGTAAAAATTACTCCAAATTTCTTGAAATTTGGGCTGGACCTTCTCTATCAAGAGCTATGATGGGCCAAGGATGCCTCGGCCAATATCCGGAGCCAATCATGCTCTTTTTGCCTCTTTTGCCTTTTGGATGCCTTCCTTAGTTTTGCCTTTAAATTCCTTATTCCTGCCTTGCAAACCTTGTTTTGTGCCATGTAGTGAAAATCCATGTGTCTCAGCAAAGCTTTGTCCCTATCGGCCTTGTCCAGTAGTCTCTCCAAGTGGATGTTGGCTCTTTCAAGCCAAGACTCTCGATCATCATTAATCTCTTGCTCTAATGAAGTGAATTCAATCCTCCTCCTTTGGGCAGCTTGGCGATTCTCCCAGATGTTTTGTAACTCCATGATTTATTGCTGATCTTCAAGCTACTTATTCCTCTACTCCAAGTATTTTATGATCCACTTAGCCCTCTCCAAGTTGAGGGACAAGGCTTTGATTTCTATCTGCTGCTCTTGAATGATTTCCTTGAGTTTTGCACTTTGCAGGCCCACATTTGTAACGTCATCCTGAATGAGAATGAAGTCAGTCTCTCGCTCACTTGAAGGCCCCTCATCCTTCATTAGCCTCTTTCCTTTTTCTTGTACCTGTGGTGTCGATGTCAGAAGCAAGGCCCCTTCCACCCCAGGTGGAGATAACACTTGCTTTACTGCTGCAAATAACTGTTTAGTGCCCTTCTGATAAGTAATGAAAACTGGCATGGTGCCAGTGTGAGTCTCTTGGCCTTCATGCTAATAGGAAGATCCACCTATCTCATGCCTAACCTCTGAAGGTCCTTGTGAAGCTATGAAAAACTCACGAGAGATGAAATCATCCCAAGTAATGCCCTGTAATCCAAGCTGATGAACCACCACAATTTTGATGAGAGCAAAATGGTAAATATTGTTGAATTGCTGCTGAGGGGTCTTGTGCTACACAAGGGTGGTCATCCTCTCTATGTTTCAGCACATGAAGTAAGGGATGTTCATCATCCGTACCTAGGTAAAATGCATCAGCAGTCTAATGTGATAATCATACAAGTGGGAGAACCAGCCCTCACAGGTGAAATACTTCATGATCAATTTCATTAAAGGAGCGTATTCTTCCTTGAGGTACTGAAAAGGAAACACTCTCTTGACCTGTCTCAAAAAGCCGGGCTTGATGTACGGTTCATAGTGTTGCAGGTCAATCTTCTGCCTCTTGTTCCATGGCTCTCCAATGTTATGTATGTCGGTTTCTATTGAGATGGATTCTGGTGTAAGTGTGAAGGTGACACCAGCTAAAGTGGCCTGATCACCATGTAAATGCAGTACAAACAAGCGGGCCAACTCATGATGAAACTGAATACTAGCAACCTTCTCACAAAATTCATAACATGACTGATGCTGAAAACAAGAGATGGCAAGAGGGCAGGCCTGTAATTCAGTAAGGGTGGTTGGTTCTTCTCTGATATGTCTGCCACCTCTATGAGGCCTGCTGGGTGCATGTCCTTCTGCAGGTGAGTCAGTTTGGGTCTCCACTTCATAATCAGATGAAGGATTAGATGCCATGACTACTGGTAGAAAAACTATCCTGAAGAAATGGATGTTGATGTGTCAAACTGTGTTGGACTGTCTTTAATGATTGTTCAACCTCTGCCACCAAGGGAAGAACAAATAGTGAAATAAGGGAATATAAGGGGAGGGAAAAATAGTGAGGGATCAAGAACTGTTGGGATAGATTTGTTTAGGGAAATATGGGATGTTTTTGGGAGTTTTGTACAAGGTTAGGGTTTGGGATTACAATAGGAAATTTGGGAAAGGGAACTTGGGATAGGGGATTAGTGGATTTAGGGGGGTAGAGGAACTTAGGGAACAAGGAAATCAGGGAAAAATGGGATAAGGGAATGATAGAGAGAAGATTGACTTGGTAGCAAAGTGGTCAAACCCTAGGCAAAAATTTTGGTTGGAAGAATATGAAATGGTAGGGTTTGATTATTGTTTAAAGACTCACCACATCAACTATCATAACAAGCACACTCGGATAAGCAGCAGAAGTAGAGCTCAACCTACTTGGAACAAAGTGAATTTGTGCGTTTTTGGCGATTGGAGGTTGTTCTAAAATTTTTCGCGCCTTTTAGCTATATGCACTGCGCAACATACCCAATGCATCGTGCCTCACCAGTGTGCCATGCCTATGCAAAAATGCACTGAGTTTTGAGGCCTAGTGCACCATGCCTCCTACCTAGTGCGCCGTGCCAAGCAAATTTCGCCCAAATTCACCCAACTTGCCACTCACTTACCAAAATTGCTCTATGTTGCTTCTCTTTTGCAAATGATCTTTTCAAAGGAAGGCATTACTTATAAACCAAGAGCTTTTAAGATTTTAGCTCATGAAACCCACTTTTACAATGTTTTCAAATTGACTTGATTTCAAACTCTGTTTTTTTGGACTTTTTCACCTTTTTGGCTTTGTGATGAACTAAATGAGCTGAACTTTGCTTGTTATTGCAGGTGTTGGAGCTTCTTTAGGCTAAGGAAAGAAAGTAGGGTGCAGATGAATGAATTTCAATGAAGAAAACAAAATTTACATGATTTTAATACAATAAAGACTAAATACTCTATTTTTTCCTCAAAACAGAGTTTTGAGGAAAAACACATGTTCGAACACTTGTCGATGAAATTTATTGACGATGAAACATCCTCATGGCCTACTGGTAATTATTGGACACTTTGACACATTTATTGACGAAACCCTAAAGGAACCCTGACCTAATTGACCATGAAACCCTAAAGACAACATTTTACAATTTTTAATGAAAAGAAAAGTATATGCCTTTTTGATGAACAAACATGATCCAGTAGGTGAATGACATGAGGGTCATGAGGAAAATTGTTGTGAAGCCACTACCGTCAGATGATCCATGTGCCTAATGGAATGCAGATGACTGGACGGGACACCTAATATGAAATGCAATAAGAGGATTTGATATCCGACGGAGGGATGAAGATACTGACACTAACAGCATGTACCCTCCAACATCTGCAAGCAACAAGAACAAGTTGGTACCAAAAGGAAAATTGGTGAAACCTAGTAAAAAAAAGTCAAATTTTGACTTTCTCCTCCTTTGCTCAAATACTCCAATGAGGCCAAGGCCATGAAAATCCATCACCTTCCTCTATTTTCACCATCCACCTATCATTCTCAGGCTTCTACCATTCAGTTTGCTTGCTGTCCTAAAAAACTACACGATGCTCTGTTTTACTACATGATATAAAAATACATAGAGTAGAAATTTGTTTTTTCCATAACATGAAAACAATGCATCCATTTGACGATATGTTTCAAGGGGAGATGCATATGGATGATGGTGACATGCTCAAGAAATTTTAGCAAATTCAAGTGCACAGTTTTCGAAAAATCAGCCTCCATCACCTACAACCATTTTTTCATTTTTCTCGATACCTGTGCATCCATTTAAAAATATGTTTCATGGGGTGATGCATATGGATGATGGTAACATGCCCAAGAAATTTCAGCAAATTAAAGTGCATGGTTTCCAATAAATCAACCTCCATCACCTTTAGTGATTTTTAGTTTTTCTCGAGATCCGTGCATCCATTGAACAAATTTTTTTATGGGGAGGTGCATAATGATGATAGAACATAATCAGAAAGTTTCATGTCAATCTATTCTACCATTTTGGAGATATGGACAAAACAAGTCGTTGTCCTAAAAACCTATAGGGTTCCCTGAGATCCTACAGGATACAAAACAACACCTACAGGATTGGCAGTGAGCAATTTTAAAAGGGAAAAATAGAGGTTGGCTTCATCAAGTAGTGTTAAGGAGGTAGGCTCTACATTTGCCCACATTTTTCCAAGTGAAAGGAACATAAAAAACCCTTCTAGTTTGTTGAAAGTAATTGTAGCGTAAGGGAATTGTATACACAAAATTTTTAAATTTGGTATTAGACCTATACAAATCTCTAGCCATTAGAGAAAAATAACAGGGGGAACCCATAAAAACAGTGAAGATTCATCAACACCCTCCTATACTAGAGATATTCAAAGGTACAATTTGATGGATTCTTTAAAAAATTGAGGGGATATGATGATGAAGTAGCCAGAGATTTGCAGTCATCTTCAACATGGAGATCCAGAGGTCAAAGAAGCTCCTCCAAAGCTTAGCAACAACATCAAGATCATCAACATCACAATTCAACACCTGCACATCAACATCAACTCAACAACAACATGCAGGTCTCTCCATCAACCATCAGAAATATTCTTGACCTCTTCTATTGAGCATATTATAGTTAGAAATTTGTTGTCAATGCATGAGAGATGAGGTTTTATAAGCCAAGGATGGGTCAACAACCTCAGTTGCCTTCAACTAGTTAATTGCAGCTCACTCCTTCACTCATGCAAGGTTGAAAAGTCAAATTATGAAGGGTGATGATTTCAAGGAATGAGGAAAGCAATTAAAAGAACAAATTTTTGCAAAGGCCAACTCACCACAATACTCCAAGCCCTCCATCCACTTCATATTCACTATCTATTCATCATTCATCCATTCCATTTCATTCTTGAAAAAAAAAAAAAAACAAACAAACAAACAGAGCATCCTCTCCATTCTCAATAAAAAAGGACTCCAATCTCTTTTTAGCTTTTGTCCAAGGCCTAAAAATGGGAAAAAGGCACGGGAGTCAAGTTGAGGGCCTACCCTTACTTCAGACTATCATTTATGCTCAAAACTAGCTTCCTGTAGTTTGACACAAATTACTACAAGATGTCTTAGTTCTCATCTAAATGCATTTTTAAGGTTTTAGAGATGTTTAAATGGTGGAACAAGGTAGCATAAGGTTGGTAAGGGTGTGGAAGACCTTGCCAAACTGAAAAATATTCAAGAACCCATATTGAATAAGGGGAAGAAGGCAAACTAATGATCTCAAGAAACAATTATTTTTCTTTGCACAAATATGTTTTTGGGCTTGTCCTTGTAGAAATTGCAGTCAATATTCTTAATGCACAAGAGAGAGGCCACTAGGGCCATGGATGAGGCACAATGAGGTCACTAAGTTGCTCAGAGGATGAGCAACACTTTCAACAAAGGGGTATGATGGACCTCTCAATTAAACATAAATTAAGGCCCATGCCTTTAAATTAAAACATAAATTAAGGTCTATGACCATCCTTCAACGCATTAAACCTCTCTTTATACATTAGATAATTTATTTTTAACTTTAATATATTCATTAGGAAGGTTTATGAATAATTGGATATTTTTGCCTAATATTATTTATTTTTGTGGAATATTATGAGAATATTGGGAAAATTATGAAGATTTGGAGGAGGCGATAATTTAGGGACTTGTTCCCTCCTACAGGAGGATCAATACTAAATAATAAATCAACAATATATTATAGAATTATGGCACAGATTGTGGAACGCCAATGATTGAGGAAATCTAGGAATGTGTTCCACTAATCAAGGGATTTTGGTGGGGAAATCTTTCTCCATTCATGGGGAATGGTTCCTAATCATCTTGTATAGGTACCAAGTCGAATTTTCTTCTAGGCAGAATTTTCATTAGTGTTCTTGTGGAGAGAACTTGTAATTCTGTAGCTCCATTGTATTTTCTTGCAGGGATGTAATCATATTGATGGAATAATGCAGATTGGTGCCATGTTCAGCTTCTAAATCTTGTTCTTCTCCATAGGTCTCTAATTTTCATTGGGCTTGGCCATCCCAGGAACCTTAGAGCCCTTTTGTATCATTTTCCTTCCTTCTTTTCACTGCTTATTCACATGCATCTCTAGTTTTTATTTCTTTCTATTTCTACATTTATTATTAATGATTTCTTGTTGTAGGATTGAATTAAATGGTTGATGTAAGTTCTTTTGCAGGATCAAAAACATTATTTCATCCTTGGAAAATCTTTGGAAGTTCATAGTAATCATTGAGCTGCTTGGATTAGTCTTCTTATTCCCAAATCTAGTTTGTTGGATCTCATTTTTAGCAAAGAATAATAAATTTATGCTATTTTTTAGAGCATCATAACAAGCTTCAATAAAGTTGGTTCCACTTGAATTATATCACAAAACATTCTAGTTCATAACAAAAATTACCCCATTGCATTTGCACTTGATTCGGTTAGGCATTTTTTAGATTTACTAGTTCACTAGTTCTCGAATTTCTAGATTTTCGACTAGTAATGTTTTATTTATTTTTTTCATGGGTTAACAGAGGTATTTTTGAGTGATTCCACTTGGAATGGGAACCTAAGACATCCTAGTTAATACCAACATTTTTCCCATCCAATTTGGATTTGATTTTCTTGGTCATTCGATGAATTATAGTAAATCTGTACATCCTGTAGGAAATCAGGGAATCCTGTAGGAAATCACTATAGCGTCCTGTAGGAAAGCCTTTTTTGAGGCCAAATTGATGAAAAATCCTCTAGGAAGCTAGAAAAGGGTCCCTACTTGTATCCTAAGCCTTCTGACCATTCACCATCATCTCCAAGCCACCCACCACATCACCAAAAGAGATTAGCTTTCACACTCTCACATGAAAAAAGACAAAAAGAAAAGCATTTTTTTTATTCATTTACATGCACAACAGTAGAAGGTTTGATGGTTTGAATCTACATGCTTAGATAGTAGGATTGCATACATGTTAAATTAGCATTCTTTTGAAGCAAAGCCTCTTAGCAGTTAGTTAGAAAATGGTGTGTTTTAGCATTTGATTTCAGTCTCTTTCCTTGTACTTTCTTTCTTGCAATAGGTTAAGGTTCTATTTCGAACATTTTTCTACAATTAGTTTAGGATTTGACTTCAGTACATTGACTCCATTATATCATGACAACAAAGGAAGGACACATTTTATGTTACAAATATAGTGCCGATACCTCTTAATTTTGTACGAACTCCGGGTTGATAATTAAAGTCAATAGCCTTGGGATTTGCAGCATTCTTGTTGCAATATCGGGGCTCATCGCTTTTTGGCATTGTTTCCAGGGAGATGTCAAAGTATGCATTGTTTTCTTCCCTAGTTTATTCATTTCTTTTTTACTTTGTGGTTTCTCGCTGTTGCTGTACAAATTGTGAGTTACATTGGATGTTGTTTTAATTTACATTATGTTGTTACATTGAGTTAATCGACAAAATGGTAGTAACCAGCTGGAGTAGATATTAGTTCATGTGTGGCATGCCTTTACTTTGATAGTTGTGAAGTGTGATTTAATTTTGTAGAGTGTTTTTTATGTCTACATGAATGGTTTGATTCAAAAATTTGGTTCAATGACATATTTTACTGTTTTCTTCATTTTCTCATTATTGGTTGTAGTGTATCAGCACAAACAGTGTGAAATCCATTGAAATAGCAAGACTTGCCTTGGGTTGACAATTAAATGTTGCAGTCTCAAACAATTAGGATTGATAAAAACAACACTACAAATATCTCTCAAATGAGGTCTAACTCACCTCTCTTTATACAAGTCTATAGGGAAACATCTAGACCATCAAAGGGTTACATCATGTTAAGGCCGACTTGAATTCTGTAGATACTTTTCCCATGCTTAACTTCAAAAATTAATATATCTTCAATGAAAACTTAGAATTGGACGATTCTCAATGTGTTGGAATAGTCTCAACATCTATTATCATCCTCATCCATCACATGTCACAAGTATGCTCACTATTTGTGCCTTAGTCCATCAAGGGCACAACATATCGAGACTCCTATTGAGTTGTTCCTAGCTCTACTTCTGAATAACTATCAACTACCCACTACTGCTCCTCAGCTACTCAGGGACTTGAACCCACTATGTCTTCCTATTTGCTCCAATGAAGACCAACATAGGACATGGAAGGATGCCACCTATCACTGCAAGATGTCTATCTCCCATAACGAACATGAGCTAGGAGGACTACCCATCATCTGTTGTACATGTTCTTCTCCACACACAAGTCTCAGGCTACTCAAACTACTCCTAGTTGATCAAACCCTTGAGCTCAACTTCTGCCACTCTAGTAATCACCTAGGTCCATAAATATGGTGCACACTGGGTTCCAAGTTGGGCACTATCATGATGTCCTCTATCAAACCATAAATTCCCAATCCGTGTCCGTAATTGGTCCACTCTCACGCTGCTCTCCAACAGTCCATAAGTGACCAATACTTGTTGTAGCATCTTCCTCTAGCTATCACATCCTCACACCTAGGAAACCCTCCTCTTGGATGCCAATAGACTTATCAACATGTCCTCTCTTAGGACATTCATCCTATAACATCCAATCATCAAGAAGATGACATATGAAACTCAACATTGCTGCCTCCTTGTCCTATATTTCAGTGCATGCACAAGACTGGTTAGGGCACAGGCAACAACCCTAAACCCTTGCTCATACTCTGTGTTTTACCTTCCAAACAAATTTCCCTTCATTTTTTTCCCTATTAGACTTAATGTGCACCCTTGAAGGCCTCAAGCCACTAGACAAAAACTTTAGTAAACCCACGAAAACTCCAACAAGGGTCTATCCTTCAAACCATAGCGAAAACACCTTAGTTTGGGCTTTGGCCTGCTACAAAAAGATGCATCCTAGCTAAGAGAGCCTCCCTAGGTCCTACACATCACAAAACTATCTACTTGCACCCCACTGCAGATCTATTATCCTTGTGGCCCAAACATAGCACTCAAACACCATAAAACATGCATAAGAACACACCCAAACTCACCTCTGACTGCAACCTCATCTGGCAAGTGTTCCACTGTCCAAAATTTCCCAAACAAACCTCTTTACGTTGTTGCTATAGGCCTAGACATCTGCGACTAGGATGGTCAAAGGATATGCACCGAAATTGTCTAATAATTCTCATTCTAGCCCTCCATGCTAGCTTCCTTAGATTGTCGTTTTGACCTTTAAAGAATTTTCCTCCAACATAAGAGAAAACTCCCTAAACATGTGGCCTTTTTCTCCTAACTTCGTTGCCTCAAACGTTGCCCTAATTCAGAGGTATCCTTTTGATGATCAATGCACTTAGAATGTATCTCAAATGAGATCTAACTCACCTATTTTTATACAAGTCTCTAGGGAAACGTATAGCCCATCAAAGGGTCACCTTATGTCAAGGTTGACTTGATTTCTCTAGACAAATTGCCCATACTTAATTTCAAAAATTCATATCTCTTCAATGACAACTCAAAATTAGACGATTCTCGATGCGTTGGATTCATCTCAACATCTACTATCATCCTCATCCATCACATGTCGCATTCTTGTCACGGTTTTGGCCCAAACATTGATGGGTTAAAAACCCCAAGCTTGAGTTTCAAGCCCACACGACCACTTGTGGAGATCCTTCTTCCAAACCCTCAATCCTAAAGGCTTGGAGTACCTACCAAGCTACAAAGATCAACATAGTATGAATTTTGACACATTAAAACCCACTTTCACCTTATGAAATAATTTTGAGCGCCATTTTCCTAAATTATTCTTGGAAATAAACCAAAAGCCCATAGGAATAATTAAATAAATCACTATTTATTAATTATTTCTAACCACAATACCCAATCATAATTAAATAACTTATTGTTTATTTATTATTCCTTAATCATCACACATTCCTCCTATGAAATAATTATTAAATAATTATTTAGTAATTATTTCTAACTCACTTTGACCATATCTCCTTAAAGTAATTAATAAATCTTTTTTATCTATTAATTACTTTAACCACTTATCTAAATTAACTCAATTAATAATTATTTTTTGAATTTGTTCACTACATAAAGATTTTGACAATTTCATTAATTGTTTAATCACTTAAATATAATAAAATACTCCTAATTATTAGATCTTGATTTTGTCTAATAACATTTTATTATTTGACCAAATCTAGATCTATCTTAGAATTTTATTATAACAAAGGGGTTTTTTTTACCTTACTCTGGAAACATGACCATTTCATTATCGTCATTATCATATCAAGCCTTTTGGGCCCCCATCCTTGAGTTCATATCGTCTTTTCATTTTTTCCCACTTGAAAAGGAGGAGAGAGAAACCATTCTATAGCAGTGAAGGGAACATAAAGAACCCTCCCACGAAGGAGGAATTACAAGCTCGCAATCTCATTAGTCTTGCTCCATCAAGTGTTTCATTTTTCTTATTAATAAAAAACTCAGCCATTTCATTGGCTATATTTGTGTGGTTTTCATCTTGGATTTTAGTTTTTGTGATCACATTTTGTAGCGTTTATCTAACTAATTTTTAAATATCTAAAGTTGTTAACTCAAGACTATGGAGTGTCTTTTTCTTTTACTTTTCTTTGTGGTTGTTAGGGCTATCTATCATCAGTAGCTAAAGTGGAGACTTTTGGTAACCTTCTAGAAATTTCTATACTAACAAATGGTGACTCCACTATGTTGAATCAAATCCCTGGTGGTTTTTTTGTTGTGTCAATATTTTATGTCTTCCTTTTATTTTTATATCTATAGTGGCTTTTGGAAATATATTTGTGTTTGTGTGATTTCGCTTCATTTTTGTAGGTCACATGTAGCAATTGAACAAGAGACAACAATTTTATTTGCAAATCTACTGAATGTGAGTCTTAGGAGAATAACACACTTTTATGGGGATTTCTTACACTGGTGATTGCAGGTTTTAGGCCAAAAGCTTCGTTATTATGTTGGAACTAGGTCATTTTTTGCAATATCACTTTTTTTTGCCTTTTGATTTTTACTTTTTGGGTTCTTTCCGAGTCTGGGTTCTCTTTATCTGTCATGGGGATTTTCCAATGTTCCTATCTAGTTCATTAGGCCTTGATTTTCTTGGTTTGTCTCTCTTTAGGAGAACAAAAAAAATCCCCTTAGGGTTTGAAGTATACCTCCACCATTTGATAAAAGGTTTATTGAGTTGGGTAGTCGAGTGTTTAGAACTTGTATCCACTATTTTTCAAGCATAAAAAGCCTTTATTTTCCATTCCTTTTAAGCCTTAATAGAATATCTTTGGATTTTATTTGAACGTTGTGTTGCACCATCCTTTTAGGGTCTTTCTAAGTGTTCTTCTATATTCATTTTATTTGTTGTTCTTTTTCAACATTTAGATAGTCTTATTTGTTGGTGTTTGTTGCATAAATTTAGGAGTGTAGACCTTGGACCCCAACCCCACTTAGTTTTAGATCTCTTGGTCCCTTTTCTCTTTGTGTTGTTTATATTTTCATTCTTTTGTGTTGTCTTCATAGCCTCTTGGGTGGGAAATAGTGTGTGTAGTTCAATTGTTTTCTTGCTATTCATTTTTCAATAACAATTTACAATTTCATGCTTTATTTTCTAGTAGCACATGGCATCTGAAAACATGCTCTAAGTAACCCATTTGAAACACAGTATTTCACACACATTTACACACCCTAAGAAAATGAGTTATTAGTTGGAACCTCCAAGCTAACACTCTTAAATATTCACAATAATAACTTAACAACAAACATATTTTTAAGCCCACTTGGGCACCAGGGCCAAATACTCTATTAGTTAGGTTAGGGTTAGTGCGATATGCATCCCAATAATACCCATTGATCATTTACATTGAGATATAGAAGTTGACTTATTGGGGAGCTTAAAATCCTCCACCATCCAATGGCTAAAATCAGAGTCGAATAGAAACTCGTGTAAGAGGGGGTTAAGTTTAGGCCAAGGATATTGGCGATTCCCCTTGTAGGTTACTCGCCTCTTTGTAGGGAATTTTGGTCTATGATTGACTACCTAGAAGCTCAATATTCACTCACACGTGTTGGACAAAGGTAACTTAGTGGCTGTTCTTAGGATAAACACCCTATAGGTGGTGGTTGTGGGAAAAAACCATGCCTCTACCATACCTTCCCCTCAGTCACTCTACTTGTGGAATTGAGATCTTGTAAGTAAGAAGTTGTTTGGAAGGCCACCAGAAACATAGTATAGGGCATATTTGATGCATAGATAAACTTTAGTCTAGGAATCATTTTTCTCTTTATAGGATGAGTTTTCTTGGATCAGAATAAAAATACATTGTAGTTAGCTTGCACTTTGCACCATTGCACTAGGTGTTTTCTTTCCCTTTTTTATTTTTATTTTTCTTCAACCTTTTCCTCTAGCCTTTAGCATTTTATTTGTCTTGATATCATTGCACCCCGTAGGAATTTTCATAGATACTCCATGGTATTCACCCTTAGTTCACATTAGGATATCCATTAACACCTGCTTGATGATTCAGGGTACCCCCCCAGTCCATCATCAAAATCTAGTATTTCTTATTCATCTAGTTCATCCTCCAATTTTGTGTCCTCTCAGTCTAGTCTATTTGATACCATGTCAAGTGTCAACACTGGTAGTAACACTAATCCCAACATGGGCACCAATAACATAGGAAATGTTGGCAGTAATGTTAGTAATACTCAGGGCCTCCTTTCTAGAGGTACCATTGGAACCTCACAACGAATGGATCCTTCCCAACCATTTCTCCCTTATATGGAGGATTTAAGTCTACCATATTTGAACTAGTTCATTAACAATCCTCTTCACCATGATATAACTTGTCCACTTATAATAACTAAACTCCCATTCGATATGCCAAAATTTGAAGGGAATTATAGAGAGGATCCCACTAACCATGTTCACTTGTTTCATATGTGGTGCTCCTCTAACTTTGTCACAGAGGATTACATCTATCTATGCATTTTTCAATGTACCCTCACAAGAGCTTATATGAAATGGTATGTAGACTAGCATCATGCATCTCATTTGACATTTGTGACCCTTGCAAATGACAATTTCTTATCTTACTTCCAATTATCTATCTCTTATGATACTAGTACCAAACTATTGACCTTATTTTGTCAAACTTCCTCCACTAGACTTTCTAACCATATTACAGAATGGTGTAGAATGTAGAGCTTATGTAAAGCTATGAAATTTTAAGACTGTGTTTATATGGATTGGTTCTTGCAATCCCTCTTCACTCCCATTGGTAAATATGTCACATTTCATTTCCCTCGGACTGAGGAAGAAGCCATATAAACGGGTTAGAAGTTTTATTTGATCTATGCCCAATTGGGTAATATTTATATTGTCCTACTTGAACTTCTTAGGCTTGGTGCTTCATCTATACTGGGGGCATATCATGTCATTGATGGTGTTTTTGGGTTATTATCTTATCCTCAACCTTCCCTATATCTATAAGGATCTATGAGTTATGACCACCCTCAAGGGAGGTCTAGTTCCACTTACACTTATGCCCCTCCTAATTCTTCAAGAGTTAAATCCTACCAAGGCACGAGTACATCTTGTGAAATTTCCCACCCACATCAGTCGATGTAAGGGCCATATTTTACTTAGCTTGGCTATCAAAATATTGTCACAAATATATATTATCCATATGTGTCACCTAGTGCTCTAGCCTCAATGGCACCAACACCTCAACCTCCCATGCCTCAACCACCTTTGTCATAGTAGTAACTGCCTCCTCAAGGCCAATTCTATGCTCAGTGGAATGTTTCCCCTCCCCCCAATCCCAAGAGGAAGAACAAGGGGAAAGGTAACCAAAACCAACCATCTTAGGGAAACCAGGGCAACCAAGGTCATCATCCTAATCCTAATAAGGGTGACCAGTCTAATACTGGAACCTAGCAATAGGGAAGATGACCCAAGTATAAAAAGGCCCTTCAAATGAAAAAACCTTGTGCCTTTTGTGGTACCTACGTGAATTATACTCATGGTTTCCCCCTTCTCCCTTTGATATGCAAAACCTAGGAAGATTAAGAAGCTACCTCTAGGGGGAAGCAACCTATGACTCCCTCCATTGCTCTTTCTACACAACTGACAAAGCTTATGAACCCCTTCCCTCACCAAGGATATGTGGCCACCCCAGAATGCTAGAATCCTCCACCTCCCCCCTCTCATCAACCAATGAATGGGTCTTACCAAATCCTTATGATGAAGTATGAATAAGTAAACCTTTACACTTGGTCGCATAAATATTATAAACCTCTTGAGAATTCCACCATCGATGCACAATGTCAAGTATCCATAAAGCCTCTTTCATCACTAAATGATACCTTATAGATCCCTCCACCTAAGTAGGAAGTTCCATCAAATATTTCCAAAGGTTCGTTACATTGAAATGTTGCCAATTTTTGAGCCACCCACACTTACAACATAGTAGATGACTTAGCACAATCCCTTGCTAGTATGTTAGTGATAGAAGTTCTCCACATGTACCCATCTCAAAGAAAATATCTACTATCTGCTTTTGGGGTTATGGACCCTTCACATCATTTCATGATAATATTTGATGTTGACAATGCAGATCATCCTTACCTTTCTCCCTCTATCACTTTCCACATACCTATCTCCATTAAGAACATAATTTTTAAATGGTTAATCATCGATGAAGCTGCATCCACTTGCATGATGTCCACTTCTGTCTGGAAGCGACTTGTTTCCCCCAACCTCTCACCATCAAATATCACTTTTCATGCATATGATGGTCGGCCCTCACAACTTCTTGGTCTCTACTTGAATTATCTCATTTTCATTGCTAGAAAGAAAGGGATGATTGATGTTGAAGTCATTTATGCACCTATCGATTATAACTTCTTGCTTGGTCGTAGTTTCATGTACATTATGAAAGTGGTCACGTCTTCCATATTCCACACCATGAGATTCCATCCCAATGGGAAGATAGTCACCATTGATCAATTGACTTACTATGATCCTCAATCTCAAACATTACCTCAAAATGTCATCTCTTCGATGGCGAGAAAAAATTATATGCCTTCATTGACAAAAATTAGCCAAGGAGTCTATAGATATTCCTTGTTGTTAGGTAAATATTATGCCCCATGGTCTGTCACCACTAACCCTATATATTCAATTATTTTCATGCTTAAAGAGTCATGGGATGCTAAAAAGTAGTCTAGTACGTCTTCCTAGTAGCCAACTCCATAACAACCTCCTTCTCCATACTCAAGTAGTTCCTCAGGAGGAGCCCCTCCTGGACATAATTTATTTATTCAAATACGTTTCTTATTCCCACGATATGGAGTGCTATTGGGCCCATGTGATGTCTATGTTGAGTCTAGCTAACCTTACTTTTCGGATCCTTGTTTGGTATATTAATCCTCTTGCAAACACTACACTTGAATAACTCAAATCTTATGTGGCTTTGACACTGGTAAAATCAGTTCCCACCACCCCTACCATTTCTTTAGTTCCACCATAACCTCAGTGGGAATCTACTCCTATTGCAAAAGCATCTGGTGGGGGGGGAGGGGGGGAATTGTGGAAAAGATGGGTAAGGATAAGGCAACCCAAGTGGGTACTCCACCCTTAGAACCTAAGCCTACTCCTCCATGCACTTTGTGTGATGTTCATGGCCATGTCACTAACAATTTCCCTAACCTTCCCTATCTAAAGAGAACCATATCTAAAGATGAAATTCAGAAAAAACCCAAATTTCCTTGAGGTGCAAGTCACCTTGAATCATCCAAGAAGAACAAGTCTCTACGCACAAATCACCCTTGCACTTTGTGTGATATGTACGGAAATTATTCTCATCATTATCCTCATATTTATTATTTTTGTGATGCCCTCACAGTTCATGAGATTGATGCCACTTGTATTGACCCTTCTCCTTCTCTACCTGTGGACCCTGACACCATGAGATCAACTTCTTTAGACTCCTAAGTATTTCTAAATGTGTTTATTTAGATCCCTATTCTAAAGATACTTCAGTCTCAACATTGGTGGGCCTTGAATCCACTAGTCATCAATCTCCCATTGAAGATGTTTCATATGTGAATGATGTCTCTCATGGTGATCATTTGTTCAATCACCCCTTACTTCGATCTGATGAATTCAAACGAAATCCACCTTGTGGTCATTACATTTCCACTGACAATGTTTGTTAAGGGGGCATCCACTTTTGAGGGTCCAAAAGAAGAAGTTTTCCCCAACCCTTGTAGTGCATCTAATAGTTCCAACTCTAGTCCCATTATTAATCCAAATTCCAAATAACTTTTAGACTCCCATATCACTCCATATCACCTTGGTGATAATCCACTGAATCATTCCTACAACTTACCTCAACAACTCAGTCCCTTTGACACTGTTGTTCAACCACAGTGTCATCTAGGTGAGCATTAGTTCATTATATCTGAAGCCATTCTTTTGTATGGTGACGCCATGTATGTGAACCCATAAATTTAGTCCATTTGAGTTACATATGTAGTGTCAAGTGAGATTGACAATACACCATTTCCTTTCTCCCACTGTATTCACCCATTCTTCCCGTCAAAAGAAAATCATAACAATAATTGGCAAGGACACACTAAAGGTGCATAGCCATATTATGTACATCTATACAAGTGTTTGGAATAATTTATTCTAAATATATCCGACATGTCCATAGAATGCTACATACACCTCCAATAGGGAGGCATCATTTCCACCTTTGCATACTTGATCATTACCCCCATCAGCATATTTTGGGGGGGAAGTGTCTCATACTTGGGGGCATGATACACCCCCTGAACACCTCTTCACTTGATTAACACCAATCTCAGCCTAGACCTCAAAGTTATAAGTATGGTTAATTATCCTCTCATTCCTTGGATATTTTTTCCTATCGATCTCTCCAACGAGATATATACAAATCACATATCATAAATGATTGATACCATATATTCAAACATTATACTCTATGTGATTAAACACTTAACACCTAGTCCCCACTATTTGACTAGGTGAACTAGGATGCTTCTAGGCTTTCTATAGTAGTTCATTCCATCGTTCTTAGTTTCTTAATTCTTCACCAAGAACCATCCTTCTAATAAGCATTAAGGCCATTTTTAGACAAGTAAGGTCACTAGCCTAAAATTCATAGATCCATAATCCACCAGTTGATTTATCTGCTATGAGCTCGCCAAATTTTAGGGCTCTCTCCTCCACTCCAAATTCACAAACAACACAATGCATAAATGAATTTTAATTCGAGCAAGAAGCCCTTTTATAGCAAAAACCTATTTTTTTCTTTGGCCATTACGATCTCGCCATAACTCGATTTGATGAACTATATACACTATTGGAAAATTCTCACCGAGCTATATAATGTTTCTCCATTCGTTTTTGTAATTTGAAACTTCTACGGGAAGTCATTTTTTTGATGTGGTCTCACTTTGTCGCCTAAAATTGAATCTCTTCATATGGTTCACTCATGCTCTGTAACTACTTTGTATTTGCACCTGTTAAGCTATGTGTCTAGTTTCATGATGAGTAACCACTATTTACTCATGTTTTCATGGTTCCCTCCCTTATGGCAACATCATTGAGTCACCCCTAATCAGAGCATAAGAGATGTGTTTCCCTTCTATCCCATGGAGTATGTTCAAAAACCCCGTTGAGTCATGTTCCAGTCTATCATCCTCTCCATGTGTCACATTCATCTTGTATTACCTAAAGTTGGCCTCCAAATATCCTAATTTGTCTTTGAAAACTCTCCATCTGAGTACTTGATCATCCCCTCTAGAGTCATATCAGTCACTTCCATGTCAACCTTACATATTATGCTATGAAAAGGGAAGTCATAAGTCCACCCATCACCTTATCCCTAATCATCCTCTCTAATGTTAGTCTCAATTAATCACATTTTTATGTTCCTCATGCCTTTATGACTCCTTATTGCCTCAACTCTAGAAGGTTCTCCCTTATCGACTTCAACACACTTATACCAGGAGAGTGGACTAGAGGACGCTGGACCTTGGATCCAACTTCATCATTCATGGGTGGCTCAATCAAGCAAAGGGAACCATGATTTCCCTTTGACTTGGTCATTTCTTATGTGCTCCACTACAACTCATTATCACAAGATCGAGAATTGTACACTTGATGGTCCAGTGTTTTAGCATATTATCTTAGTATTCCTCGAGTGTGTGTGAGGTGTTCCATACCTCATGAGGGGGTGGCCCTTCAGGTATTCCCCCAACATGCCTAGTAGTTAGCCCCCCGTGATCTAGCCTCATATGTAGTTTTGTAGATTTGATTGGCTCGATTTCAATTGATTGCACAACCCACAACGTGAGCCCCTCCTTCAGATGGTTCATTCATATCTTCATAGCCCTTTCCTATTCAGCAAGGCTTGTTTGGTTTTGATTTCCTCCTCATATCATCTTGGGGTATTATAATCCTATGTACTCAGTTCAACAATGCTCATTGTATCAGTCTTGGCCTTTGTATTCCAGGCACATTTGTATCTGGGACTCTTTGTATCATTGTATTATTTTGTGGCCCATTAATGCTAACACATCATGTACAATGTATTATGTTTCTCTGACCCGCATTTTTGGGCACACCATTTTTCTCTATACCAAGTTATTTTGATGGCTATGGGTATGCCTCTCTCACCTCATTGAGATCATGTACACACCATAAAGGAGACTTTTATCAAACAAGTAAACCTTGCCTCCTCTAGTTTTCATCATTCCCTATGTTGTAGTAGCTCTCTCTCTCTCTCTCTCTCTCTCTCTCTTTGTCTCCCCTTTTGGTGTCTCGTGAAAGTGAACCTACAACGTATTTTAGTCATACGATGTGCTCCTAACACTCATACTTTGAGGGGCAATCTATTATCACCTAAAAAGTGGTCACTTAGTGATTTTCCACTATGATTATCGAAATATGCCATGTAATATGAGTTTTTACACATTAAAACCCACTTTCACCTTAAGAAATAATTTAGAGAACTATTTTCCTAAATTATTTATGGAAATAACCCAAACACCCAAAAGAATAATTAAATAAATCATTATTTATTTATTATTCCATTGAAATAATTAATGAATTACTATATATCAATTGTTTATAACTACATTACCTAGGAATAATTAAAAAAATCATTATTATTTATTATTCTTTAATCATCACACATTCCTCCTATGAAATAATTATTAAATCATTATCTAGTAATTATTCACTTTGACCATATCTCCTTAAAGTAATTAATCAATCATTTTTATTTTTTAATTACTTTAACCAATTATCTTAATTAACTCAATTAATCATTATTTTTTGAGTTAGTTTACTAAATAAATACTTTCGACAATTTCATTAATATTTTCCTCTCTTAAATATAATATAATATTCGTAACAATTAAATCTCTATTTAGTCTAATTATGTTTTATTATTTGACTATATAAATCTATCCGAACATTTTATTATAAATAAAGGGGTTCTTTTCGTTTTACTCTCGATACATGACAAGTTCATTGTTGTCATTATCATCTCAATCCTTTTGAGCTCTCAATCTTTGAGTTCATATTACTATACTAGGTATATCACAAGTAATGTCATGTATGCATTTCTTATAAATGAAAAAAGATATGTTATATAAAAGTTAATATTATATGATTACAAAGTGTAATTGTTCTATATTTTTTCCATTTTTATCAAAATATGACAATGTAATTATTAATGAGAATATTATTTTTTATTGTTTAAATTGTATTTTTAAATATATAAATAAATTTAAAATACTAAAAAATTCAAAATACTTAATAAAATAAAATAAATAAATCCATAATAATAAAATTTAACAATTTAATATTTCAATTATTTATAAAAATAAATAGATAAATAAAATCCCTAATAAATAAATTTAACAATTTAAATATTTCAATTATTTTTAATTAAATTTCAATTTTATCTAGTTATTTGATAATGAAAATAACTCCATAAACCTTAAAATTTGGAAAATTAATGTGTGCGGAAAAATGACAAATGACAAATTCTACGTTCTAATATTAATAATATTGTTAGCATCCTAATAATAGAATAAAATCAGTATATCTCTTAGATTCCATGATATGTTGTTAGCATCCTAATAATATTGCAGAGATTCCATATACCATTGTTTAGGACTCACTAAAATTAGGATCATAGAGGAATATGTTGCAGCAACTCTGTTGAAATTATAGTGTTGCAGCACTCCTTGACATGATTATGAATATATTCTTCTAGCACATGCTACCTTTATATATACAATGTATATTGTGCCACCATATGTATATTCATAACATGTAGGTGTTCGTCGGTGGGAGACATGATTCTCTCAATACCACTTCTCCAAGTTGGCTATGAAAAGATTATTATTAATTAGATAATAGTCTTTAATCTTAATTTGAATGGCTCTTGTCTCGATAAAGTTGTCAAGTATCACAAAGATCACATTATAGGATACAATATATTTTTTTATTAAAATTAAAATCATAAATGATGGCTCAAATCAAATATCTTTATCCGAAATGATGATCCTTAGTATTATAAAGCAAGTCCATGCTTTATAAAAATATAATACATCTAAAAATTATTATGCACAAGATATTAAATATGTTTGTGGCTGCAAATAAATAATCCCTTTTTGGTGTTTTTAGTAATCATCCATAGTATTCATAAATATACTTTCTCAAGATTTAATATACATAGGAAAGCATTTATATAAACCTTGCTTATTATTGATGGGTTTATTGGTACAAGGAAGTATGCATATTTTATGACATAGTATGTATGGGGAATTATTTATATAAACCTTGTTGGTTGTTGATAGGTTTATTGGTGCAGAAAGTATATATAAAGAGTAAGTTGTCTATTTTTATACATTTTGAAGGTAGGTTATATCACTTTTTTATTTGGGTTGTTTTGACTTTTAATTAATTTATTTTATGAAATTTATTAAAGCTGTGAGAAAAATCAATATTAATTTAATATTTTAAAAATTAAAAATTAATTTTAAATTTTTAAAAATAATTATTTTTTCTTGATGACTTATTTTATATTGTTTTAAAATTGAATTTTTAGATATAAAAATTATATTAAAAATAAAAAAATTTAAAAGATTGTTTCCGTTCACCAAATATTATAATAATTTAGGCTTTGTTACAATATCATGGCCAATACTATCATTTATCAATACCATATGCCCAAAAACTAGAACTCATTTCAAAATAAAAATATTTGAGTATTATTAAATTGGAAATAGGCTTTGTTATGTTACCATGGACCAGTTCCATGACTTATCAATTCCACTAACCCAAAAGCCATAACTCATTTCAAAATCAAAATATTTTATAAATTTTTTATTTTATAACATTTTTATACTTACCAAAGGCTCATTATACTATTTTTTATTTTGGTCAAAAAAACTTTGACTTTCAATTAGTTATAATTTTTTTTTTTAAATTCTATGAAGTTTTTAAGTTCATATTATGTTAAATTTTTATATTAGCTTTTAATATTATATTAATTAAAATCATATTAAAGTATTTTTCTGTATTTAACCTTCTATGATCTATAATGAATTAAGCAAAGTCTTTCAGTAGAAATCACATAAGAGAAATTTTTGGCTGACCCGTTTCGAACCAACAAATGTGGTTCACCATGAGTTAAAGTATGTTTCATATATAAAATTAAATTATCAATAAAATTGTTATTACTAGCAGTCCCTGTCAAGATAGGACTATAACATTTGATTTGCCTGTTGAACACTAACAACTTTATTGTTTAACTTTATCAATCATTAAAGTGTTTTTTATTTTAATTAAAAATAATAATTTGTTAGCATGTGCTTGGTTTAAAATTTTGTGTGTCTTATTTCAATTTTCTTGAAATTTGGTCACCTTCAGAATTTGCCAATGTTCATGGGGATTATGTTTAACTTATTGTAATCAAACTAAAACTACATTTAAATA
>APFE030742336.1:6180-24869 GCA_000404065.3 Pinus taeda | reverse complement strand
TCCTCGAAATGATAAAGCACTTCACCCTTCCTATATGATTTAACACCCTTATCTATTACAGGCTTCGTACTTTAGGGGGCAATCTGTTACACTGAAATTTGTCACCATGACTATCTGTAGTGAATATGGCTCCATCAATAGTCATATTATCCTCCTTGTCAAGCCTCATACCTCTACTCTTCATGTCAAACTTCAAAAAGAGAGAAAGTCAGTTAAAAACATGTTTATCTGTGGGTACGCAGGTTCTCTCTAACTTACCTGCGTGTACGCACTCCAAACATACTGTACCTGCGTACTTTACGCTCTGTAAGCTAAAGGTTGGGTGCGTACCCCTGTAAAGGTCAAAAGGCGCGAGTTTCATCTCTAAAAAGTTACTTGTGGTCACTTCTAGAGCCTTCTCGAAGAGTGTTTGACGTGTATTGAGCGCCTCCAGATGGTTCATGCACCCCTATGATAGAGGAGCTTATCCCATCAAGATAGGAGCTACCCCATCCAAAAGAGGGAGTATCCCATTGATGTTGGAACTGAATAACTTCCTCTAGAATACTATAAATACAGGCCTTGGGCCAGAGGAGGGGAGGTTGAAAGCTGAACATTCTAAAGGGTAAATGCTGCGGGAATTAGGACTTCCATTGTTGACTTGTGAGGAGAGATCACTATCCTTCCTTGTTGCCATATTGGGAGTGGGTGAGCTTGTCAAAGTAGAGGAAATCTCTTGTTGGACCCTGGGAGGAGCTTGCACAACACCAAGGCTCAGGTTGTAATGGTTCTTTTTTTGTTTCCTTAATACAAATAAGTCCATTCTTCTCAATGATTTGTTGTTAATGAATTATTTCATGTACTCCTTGGTCTATGTGATGAATATGCTTTGTTTTATGATGAATATTCAGGTGTTATGTAATCGTTTGCTTGTTAGTGTATGCAGGTCTTAAAGTGAAGGAGAAGCTCATCTGGATCAGCAAGGCTGGACTACTACAACAAGCGTTGGACCTAAGGTAAGATCGAAAAACACTTGGTTTCTCATAGAATAACGTATGTTTAGAGAAGGATTGCTTTTGTTTGGTTTGTTTGTCACTAGAGAGTCTTAGACTCCTAGGGAGGTTAGGTTTGTTCGCAAAAATAACTCTTTCCGCATGACAAGGGCATTGCTAGTTTTGGAGAAGTGTTATGGGATGAAAATGGTTGTATCCTCTTTATTTTTCATGGCCATTTGAGAAGAGCTACAAACAATATGGCGGTTAATGGCTCTTGAGCAGTGTTTAGATTTCCTGAAGCAGGATAATCTCCAGAATATTATAATTGAAGCTGATTCTGAGTTGATCATTAACTCAGTCAAGAGAATCTGCAGTGGCACAGAGCCGAAAAAAGTCTCAAGACATTGGAGGTTGCTTCAAGTATTTCAAAGGATCCAGTTTCACCTCCTAGACTTATGCACTGTGAATTTCACTCATGTGCAAAGGACGACAAATAAATTAGCAGACATTCTGGCTAATCAAGTGGTGCTTTACACAAAAGGTAGGGTCAAGTTGAGTTGGCAAGAGATGCCTCAGAACAGATTAAGGGAGTAGTGTCTTGATTAGGCGGATGAGGACAAAAAGATGTTCCAAAATAGAGCCCTAGAGACGGGGTCTAGATGATTATTATGAAGTGTTATGATATTAGTGAGGTTGTTTTTGGGATGCAAGTCTATGTTGACCTCCATAACCTAGGTAATGGCAAACCAGAAGTATCAAGGGGACAATTGGAAGGAGGGAACTTCATCTTCCTTTGGCCCATGTGCTGGAGTCAAGAATTTCTTGGCAGAGCAAAACCCCCGCTTTTCTTCTTGTGGTAGCTTTACCGCCCTTGGGGTGGTTTCCAGTTTATCGCATGCTCATCAAGCCAGTAGTGGTTTTTCACAATCAGGAGTGATTCCACTCACCACGCAACACATGGCTAAGGGTAGGGAGGAATTACCGCTCTCATCCCGCGATAATTATCGGTGCTTTTAGTCTAAGTGATATGATCCTTAACCATTGGATCAAGCGAGGGCAATCCATGGCCAGGATTAAGTGTGCTTGTTGGTGGGTCTAAAACAGAGGTTATGTTTCGAGCTACTTGCACGACCTCACTGGAATCGCGTGCAAATGGTGGATTTCGGGTGGTTAAAGTGAACAAAGGTTATGTCAAAAATGGACCCGATATGATTATAAATTATGGTCTATTGGGTTCATCGAGTCTAATTGGCTTGTTAAACAGTGTGTTTGTTGGCTGTCAATTTGTTTTTCATTCGCTGGATCTTTAGCATAGGATCTAATGATCAGTTTGGACTGCAAGTTTGGTTTGGTGGGCCCGTGTCCCTGGGTTCGCTTTGTCGCCTTGGGACCATGGATTAGTGTAGGCCTGTTATATTGGTGGGCCTCACAGCCATGGTTTCCTTTTGTACACTATTTCTCCTTTTTAATTGAATAGAAGGCTCTGCTCATGCCTTAGCAAAAAAAGAACAATTTTAAATCACGATTTTGACAATAGAATTTTTAGGAATTCTTTACGAAATAAATATATACCTACATTTTAATACAAACATTTCATACTAATAACTATTTATTTGGTTGTTTTTTATTCTTTTTTCCCATTTTAGTTGCCTTGCATTGATTTTTTTTTAAACATTGTTGTTAGTGAATGACAAATGAGTGCAATGACCATGCGATAAAAATGAGTGCAAAATTCGTTATTGATATCCAATCAATCTATATTCACAAATAAGATTATGGAGTGGGACAAACATTATATGCTTTATGGATATATAGAATAAATTTATGTGGGATTGATAACAAAAAATGTTTATATTTGCATTGAGTATTTTCATTTTAGTTTTTCAAGAATACTATCATGTTTCATTACATGTACTTAATTCTCAATTTTTTTTTTTCTTTTTTTGTAAAGTAGATATTTTTATATATATAAATTTTTCTGTAGATGTATTATTAGTTGAGATTATTTATAGATTTTCTAACATTATATATGTGAGACACATAATCTTGTTTAAACTTTTATTTGTAATTATTTATATTTTTAATCAAATCTGATAATATTTATAATAAATTAATGTTTCTCTAACCAATTTGTATTTTAATACATAATTATTTTACTAAACACATTTTTTTGATCTTTTCAGCTTTTATCTATGATTCTTCAACTAACTCTATAACCCATACAACAACTATATAAAATTATTGTTACTATATTTTTTTCATTTATTATTTATAGAATAGATAACCTTCTTTTAGGATTCTTTGACTAAGTAGCTCAAATAAAAACCATATAAAATGTTGTTGTTACTAAAAACAATGTCACTATTATATGAAATGATTATATTTTTATCACAAGTATCTTTACTATTTGTTAATAACACAACATCATATTTGTAAATTAACAATAACAAAGCATGAATTCTTATATGTATGTTCCCTTTATTATTTACGATTCAATTTTCTAACTAATTTATATATAAGTCAAATAGACGATACATTCTTATTTCATTTCTATTTTAGCCTTGATTTTGACTAATCCTTCTAATTTTATCATTTATTGAAATCCTCAATTTTACAATGGACATTTCGTATAATTAGAAATTAGCTCTTCTCCAGCCTACTTGAATTCCTACTTTCTCCGTTATTTTTCAAAGTTGTTAGACATAGTATGATTAATTTTTAGAAAAACCAAAGAAGCATTAATAAATATGGTTTTTTATCCCTATATATATATATATAATATATATATATATTATATATATATATATTCATATTCCACTGAAAAAGAGAACCATCTATTAATAAAAATAGAGAGTTACAGAGCATATGCAGAGCATTTCAGAAAGACTCATTCTTTTCCTTATAATAGGGAGAAGAAAAGAGTCTCAACTGGTTGACATAGAACCAACGCATCAGTCTCAATTGAGAGACAAAAAACAGAACAATGTGGATATCTAAAAACAGAAAAAGAAACTGGAAGAAGTGATGTACAAAAAAGGGAGGAAATTATGATTTCCTCCCCTTTTTCTTCTCAACCTTTTGCCACTCCCCTTGAGTTCGTGAGGAAGAAAAAATAACAAGAGAAGAGTCCTCCACAATGCAAGGATTGTCCTTATCTATATCGGAGTGTTCTGGAGAATGTTGTCTTTTGGCCCCGCTAGTGTCCTCAAGAATTGGTATTTTCTTTGGCAAAGAGTCCATCATTCCCTGTGCTGCCAATATCTCAAATTCTGGAGACTTATGTGTTTGATTGTTTGCTATGGGGGTGGTTCCTGTGGCTTCGTCCCCAATTGGATCATCGTCATGGTCAGGAGGAGGGTTAGCTGCCTCCTTGTCTTTTGTTTCTTCTTCTAGATTCACTGTGTGTTGCCAGTCTCTTGGTTTTTGAGCTTGTTTCTTGTTCCTTCTGTTTTCTCTTTTGACTTGAGGACAATTATTATGGAGGTGACATGTTTGTTGACAGCCTCGACACCTGAAGGCTGTGTTTTCATAACCTAGTGGTTGTTTTCACTGCGTGTTTTTATGGATCAGAATAATGCTATCAAGTAGCCCTTGATTAAGATCGACCTCGGCACATATTCTGGCAAGAGTATGTATGCATCTAGCAATTCTTTCCACATCTTGCTTGATGTATTTGCCTATTGCATTCCCCATTGCTTCGAAAACTTTGGGAAGCCAGAAGTGTAACGGGAGGTTGTCTAGCCCGACCTAAACCAGAATTTTGGAAACCACCATAGAGGAGGGGTCAAAAACCGAGAACCAGGGGGTCATGAAGAGTCCTGCATTGCCCCAGAACCATGGCCCCTCATGGAGGACATATTCTTTTTCCTTGACTGTGTCAAATTTGACAATAAAAAATCCTTTGTAGCATAAATGGATGTCACAGTTTGTTGACCATGTGGAAAAGATCTATTGTTGTAAAGCATCTGTTTTAGGCCAAAAGCCATTGAATCTACAAATGACAACCAAGGAAGAGAAATCAGTATGAAAGTTGTTTACCTCAGGCAGATCGATTGTCAAACTAGTGTTTATGTTCTTTGCTCCACTATATAGGGACCAGGTAGATCTTGTGTTGGTGTTGGCTTGTTGATGGCTTCCCCTTCCCTTTGACATCATCCTTGAAAGAACCTGTGCCCTTTGAGCTAAATCCAAAGCTTCCACCTCTCAGCCTCGAGTTCAGAAAGATGGTTGAATCTCTCGTTACTCCATAGTGTTGCACTGTAAATTTTTCCTGTAAAATTTGTCCTGCCTATACCAAGCACAACTGGTTTGTTGATACGCCTAAAAGTTCTTGTATTTTGTCCTTTAGATTTTTTATCAGCATCCCTGTTCTGGTTTTCTTGCAAATCGTATTCCCTGACAGGGTTTTGATGAAGATTTGTATTATTTCATGGTTGGGGTCCTTGATGGCTAGATTTGTTTTTTACCTGGATTCTTTTGCTATTTGGGTCTCTAAAGCAGGAAGGGGTGCTAGCTTGCCAAGGTCAATTCTCCGGTGCTCATTTAAAATATCTAGAGGACCTGTGAGAATCAAGGGAACCCTAACCTCTCTACGTATGGTATTCTTGAAAAGGGTTGTCTAGGGCATAAATTTCTTTGCTGCCATGATTTCAACTACCCACATCTATCTGGAGATGAACAGGGGAGCCTCTAACCGCCAGAAACACAGACCCAAGCTCCCACCCCTTTCTTGTTCTTCGACCATACCTTTAAAAAAGTGCCAGAGAGCAATAGTTTGGACTTCCCGCGACAGTTTGAGATGGGGTAGTGGATCAAACAGCCACATCTCCTTCCAAATGACGCAGACATTACTACCTAGCCAGACCGAGTCACCCTCGTAGGACAGCACCGCTACCCAAAATAGGGTAGGGTGTGGTTGTTTTGAAACAAAATTCCCAAGGCATTGTGGAATGGTGCCCAGATCCGCCCAGTGAAAACCGTCGTGGGCCAAGAAGGGAGAAACTTCCTCTGGCTGTTGTTTGCTTTGATTCGCTCTATTGGGCTCCTTTCCAACAAAAGATCCGGGCCAAATCCAAAATGGTGAATCGTTCTCTATAATCCCGGCTGCCAAGCTCTAAGCTATTCCATAACAAAGCTGGTCTCTAGGAGTGGTGGCGGCACAAAACGATCCTTCTGTAACCCTAACCATTCGAGAACCCGCCATCGCTAAACTCATCTCAAATCTCCACAATATATGTATATATATATATATATATATTATATATATATATATATATATATTTATAATATATTTATATATATATATATATATACAATGACTTGAAAATAAGTCTCGTAGAAAAAAAGCTGTTATAGCGAAAATGCCAAGATGACCTATTTGAAGCAGCAAAAGATTATGATCCAAAGCTCTAACTATTGGCATTATGATACAAGTGTTGTCCTTGATGGAAACTCACTCACAAGTCAACTCAGTTTTGGTAAAAGGAAACTCACAGTACAACATGTATATTAAGAGGTAACAGGGTAGTGGTACAGAAGAACAGGAAGATGGAACTAAGGTCTACTTAGCAAAATAAAGAAGGTAAAGGAAAAGGTTGATGAAAAGAAATTTAAGAAGTATACGTAGGTCCACTTAATCAAAACAATGTATACACGCTAGTCCATAGAACAAAAAGAGCGTATATGTATACATGCACTCCCACATGAAGAAAAGTGCGTACATGTTGGAAAACCAAGGTTTTGGTTTGAGGTATTTGGTCCGTGGTATTGACCCTAGGTATTTTGTCTATGGTATTGGTCCTAAGTGGTTTTGGTTCAAGATATTGACAAAGGGCCTATAGCTATATAAGGAGAAGAAGATCATAAGCCCAAGATTGCAAGTGTATGGGATTCTAAGGAATACTTCTATCTGAAGAATATTTTATGTTGCAGGGGCTATGTTCATGATTTGATTCGAAATACTTTCTGCACCTTGAATTCAATGTTGGATCAGGATCATAAAACCTGAAATGACTTATTATTGGATGATTTGATATTGGTTGGGCTATATCTAATCATGTACACCTATTTTATTCTTTAAATTTCGTGATTGGGGTTTGTCTAAAGTCCGAAAGTGCAGTGAAGTATTGAGTTAATATTTGTAGATTTGTATGCTAGTTCATCTCTTCAAAAGCATGTGTACACATAGGTTATACTCTTCAAAATAGCATATGCAAATTAAAAGCCTCTTCTTCAGATCTAACTGATCTATCTAATCAATTGTGTCGTTTGACTGTTGTCTGTCAATGAAATCTTCTTAAATATAAATATAAAATTGAGTGCATAAGGTGGTTGTTATTTGATTGATTGATTGTATAAGTGAGAAAAAGGTGATCTCTGTTGTTGCCTATGTAAAGCTTTGTAAGTTTCAGTAGATGTTCAGTATATTGCTAGTTGGTACAGACTTGATTTAGAAGTTTTATGTTTTCGGTAGTTTTGTAGGTATACGCAACTTTAATTACAGGAAGTAGCATATAAACGCAGGTTGGGTTAAGTAAAGTAGTGTATACATCCTGTTGCATGATTTTTGAGGTTGCAACTAATTCTTGGGTTCAGCATAGTGTTCTAGTGACAATGATCTAATTGTTTAGCTTAACTGATCATTGGTTGATGCAGCTTGAGTTTCAAAGTTTCTAATGGGTCCAGTATGAAAATTTGATGAAACGAGGCCTTCATGTGTATTGTTGTGTACCAAGAGAATCTAGTCTAAAAAATTATGAAACATGGTCCCTAGAGGAAGAGAGAAGGTCATAAAATTATGTAAGCCAACGCCTACATACTAGTAATCACAATGGTTAGTACAAGAGCTAGGGGGTTGCAGCTCCCTTCTAGTAAAAGCTAGAAAACGAGAGAAGGTTGTAGCCTTCTGCAGGTGGGTGCCTGCATATTGGTATGATTCTGAACCAGTACAAGATTGTAAATAGATTTTCTTATTATTAAAAGAAGACAGAGATGACATCAGCAGGTGGTTTTCACCCACATTGGGTTTCCACCTTAAATATTGGGGTTCATGTGTGTTGCTTATGTGTGATGCTTTATTCTATTTTACTAAACTATTTAATAAGTTACTGATGTGCTGGTTAAAGATCAACACATGATAAATTTTCTAAATTACAAGCTCTTTGGGTATACGCTAGTTTCTCTAATCACAGTTGCGCGTACACGCTAGTTCACTTCACAGAAGTAGCGTATATAAATCAGTTTTGGAAATAAAATTATTGATTTGATAATACTGATTCAACCCCTCCTCTCAATATTATTTCCAACAATTGGTATCAGAGTAGGTCCTTCAGAAGAAGTTTGATCGCTTGAAGGTAGATCTTTCAAGATGAATAATCACAAAGGCATGGGATCCATGAGACCACCAATATTCAATGGGAGAAACTTAGCATATTTTATAAACTAAGAACCAGAGCCTATCTACAATCGCTTGGAGCCAATGTTTGGGAAATTGTGGAAGGAGGATATCAATTTCCAGTAGCAATTCTTACAGACTTTGTAGGTAAGAAGTTATATGAAACCAATGCCAAAGCTGTCAATACATTATTAGGAAGTCTGTCAGAATCAAAATTTGTTAAGGTCATGCATCTCAAGGCATCCAAAGAAATATGGGACAAAATCATTCAGAGCTACGAAGGAGACTCTCAGGTAAAATGTGCTAAGCTTCAAACTCTGAGAATTCAATATGAAACCCTTAAGATGCATAGTGATGATAGTATAGCTAGTTACATTTTATGTATAGATGAGATTGTCAATTGTATGAAGAATCTGGGTGAAAAGATAAAGGAAGTTACTTTAGTTGAGAAAAATTTGAGATCTTTGTCTGCCAAATTTGAGTCAAAAGTGTCTGCCATAGAAGAAAAACATGATCTTTAGACTATCATTGTGACTCAACTTCACACAATCCTAACTGCTTTTTAAATGAGAAAAGGAAGTCCATTAGATATGAAAGAAGCCTCATTTAAAGAATTAGCAAAGGGAAAAGAAAAGGAATAGCACAATGAATCAGGACACATTTCTGAAGAAGAATATGAGGTAAATTTTGTCAAGAAGCTTTATCAGGGTTCTGGAAGGTTCAAAGGTAAGCTACCTTTCAAATGATTTTCTTGTGGTAGAGTCGGTCATTATGCTGCCAAATGTCCTCATAAAGATAAATATGAAAAAGTGAAGGAATATTCAAAAGGAAATAGAAAATAGGTAGTGAATAGGAGGAGTTACTATACGCATGAAGATAGTGATGGTTTATCTAATAGTGAGGAAGATGAAACTGAACAAGATTATGGACTACTCATGGCTTATGAAAATGATGCTTTCTTGGATGCATTAGAATAGGAATAGTATCTTGAAGAAATCCCTAAACTCAAAGTTTGTTTAGAATAAAAAAACATGATCATAGATACTTTGACACACCAGCTTACTGAAAGAGAAAAGCACAATGAAAATCTAGAATGTGAAATTGTGGGTCTAAGAAAAGATCTTGAGAAGACAAAATCTCTCAATCTTAGATTTTCTAAAGGATCAAAAACTTTAAATGAAATTATCAAGGTTCGGCGTTCTCCCTTGTTAAAGACAATTCTTGGATATACTAAAGAATCATCTCAATCACAAAAGCTGTCAACCTCCACCAGAAGCTATCTTGATGCAACAAACACCATATGTCAATCGTCAATAAAGGCCTAAAAATACTCATCAGGTAAATCATACTCAATTCACTCCAAGAATCAATATCAGTAGAAGCCACAACTAACAGGTAAACAATGTCAAAATATTCTATGATCACGGAAACTTCTTTAAAAAAACCATCATGACTAGAGAAGAACGAAATCAAAGGAGTGTAACAGGAATCAAGAAAAGTTCCTATAATAACTTTTCTACTCTTGAAAATGAAATAGAATGCTCGATTTGTAACAACTTTGGTCATGAAGAATCTGAATGTAGGAGCAAATTTTGGCCAACACTTCAAAAGGAGCAAATGCCATTTAATCCCAAGATATGGAGTAGGAAGGAATCTCAATCAGAAAGATGTGGCATAACTTTGTATGCAGAAGGACAAGAAAATCAGTGGTACATCGACAGTGGGTATCCAAACACATGATAGGTGATAAAGAGAAAATTCATTCATATAATTCTTTAGAAAAGGAAAAGAATGTCTCATTTGGAAATGACACTCTAGCTATCATTAAAGGTAAAGGTTCTATTTTTCTTGAAAGAAAAGGTTAAAGTTGGAAATGTCATGTATGTAGATGGTTTAAAGCACAACCAATTAAGTGTCAGTCAAATGTGTGATCAAGGAAATGAAGTGATGTTTCGATCAAATGAATGTGTCATTCGTGAGCTTGATACATGAAAAACCGTGATCAAAGGTACAAGAACTCCAAACAACTTATACATACTAAAAGGAGGACAAAAACAATGCTATCTAAGCAAAACAGATGAAAAAATGTTGTGGCATAGAAGATTGGGACATCTAATCTTTTCTCAAATAAGAAAAGCATGAAGGCTCAAGGCAGTTCGTGATCTTCCAGATATCAGCATCCTGGAAAATACCATATGCAAACCATGTCAAATTGGTAAGCAAACCAGAGTTCACTTCATTGAAAAGGAAGGTTCAACAAGTAAGCCTCTTGAACTCATCCGTACTGATTTATGTGGACCAACAAGGAAAAAGTCACCTCGTGGAGAAGAATAATTTATTTTGTTTATCGATGATTTTTCTAGAATGAGTTGGATATGTCTTATAAAGCATAAAGATGAAGCATTTGAAAAGTTAAAATCCATCAAAGCATTGGTTGAAAATGAACCAGATCGAAAAATCAAATGTCTCAAATTTGATGGAGGGGGAGAATTCATATCAGGTGAATTCTTTGACTTTTGTGAACAACATGGAATAAAAAGGAAATTCTCCATCGAAAGAACTCCTCAACAAAATGGTGTGGTAGAAAGGATGAACATAATAGTTCAAAAAATGGATAGAGCTATGCTAGATGAATCTGGAACTCCTACAACCTTATGGGGTGAAGCTGCATTTGTTGTCATGACTATTCTCAACAAAGTGAACATTCGGGTAAATAACAATCAAACTCCACATGAACTTTGGTATGGTAAGCCTCCCACTATAAAACACTTTAAAGTTTTTGGAAGCAAATGTTTTATCAAAAGGACTGATGAAAAACTTGGTAAGTTTGAACCCAGAGTACGTGAAGGTATTCTTCTTGGTTACTCTTCTAGAAGTAAAGGATACAAATTTTATAATAAAAGACTTCAGAAAATTGTTGAAAGCATTGATGTTGTAGCTGATGAAGCATGCAAAAATCTGGAACATATGAAATCAACAGAGGAATATGACAATGAGGAAGATGGGGAATTATTTCCCGCTTCAAATAAAAATGATATTGAAGAAGAAACCATTGAAGTATCAGAAGACAATACACCAGATAGGGAAAAGACTCCATCCAGGTATATTTAGAAGAATCATCCAGAATCTCAAATTCTAGGAGAAAAGGGGGTTGGTGTACAGACAAGAAGAACTCTTACAAGGACCTCAAGCTATCTAGCATTAGTATCCTCCATGGAACCTCAAAATGTAAATGAAGCTTGCAGAGATGAATGTTGGGTCAAGGCCATGGATGAAGAACTTGAGCAAATTGAAAAGAATGATACTTGGGAATTAGTTCCTAGACCTCATGATAAAAATATTATAGGAACAAAATGGATATTTAAGAACAAGCTGAATGAAAATGGAGAAGTTATTAGAAACAAGGCCAAACTTGTTTGTAAATGGTATGCTCAACAAGAAGGTATAGATTTTGAAGAAACTTTTGAACTCGTTGCCAGACTTGAAGCCATAAGGATGTTTCTTTCTCTTTCTAGTTTTCAGAAATTAAAAGTATATCAAATGGATGTAAAATCAGTCTTCCTTAATGGAGATTTAGAAGAAGAAGTTCATATTGAACAACCAGAAGGATTCATTCTTGGAAATGATGCAAATCTCGTATGCAAGCTCAAAAAGGCTCTCTATGGTCTGAAACAGGCTCCAAGGGATTGTTATTTCCACCTTAACAAATATCTACAACAACAAGGCTTTAAAAAAGGTTCTACAGATAGAAATTTATACACAAATATTGAAAATGATAAATTTCTAATTATTGTTGTTTATGTTGATGATATCATTTTTGATAGAAATGAAGAATCCATGAGTTAAAATTTTGCTTCAGTGATGCAGCAAGAATTTGAAATGTCCTTACTTGGTGAACTTACTTATTTTCTTGTTCTACAAGTTCAACAAACAAAAGATGGTATGTTTCTTTCACAAACCAAATATCTCAAGTACATCTTGAAAAAGTATGAAATGGAATATTCTAAACCAGTATGTACTCCAATGGTAACATGATGCAGTCTTAGCTCTAATGATGAATCGCCAGCAGTAAAACCAACCAACTTACAGATCTATGATTGGAAGTCTGCTTTATCTAACATGTATCAGACTTGACATCATGCATGCAGTAGGAATTGTTGGAAGGTTCCAAGCAAATCCAAAGGAATCACATCTCCAGGCAATCAAAATAATTTTCAAATATCTTCAAGGAACTCAAGACTTTGGACTATGGTATGCTAATGATATAGACCTTACTCTTCATGCATATACAGATGCAGATTGGGCAGGAATTTTTTATGATCGAAAGAACACTAGAGGTGGTGCATTCTATATGGGTTCCCGATTAGTGTCTTGGTTCAACAAGAAACAAAGTTTGATTGCCTTATCTATAATTGAAGTAGAATATGTGGCTATTTCATCTTGTTGCACACAACTACTTTGGATGATGCAAACTTTGCAAGAAATTTAGATCACATGTACTCCACCCATCTCCATTCTATCTGATAATACAAGTGCCATCAGTATTTCAAATAATCTTGGCATGCACTCTAAGACCAAGCACATACCCATCAAGTACCATGATCCAGGTGGATATTGGTGGCCACCTGCCAAGTCCATCTAGACCCCCACCATTGTCATTCTCAGCATTTTTAGTTTCCTTAATTGTAGCACAACTTACTATTTTTAGCAGTTTTTCGGGTCTTGAACTTCCAGAGCCGTTTTGAGGCCCTAAACGACGTTTTTTTGGGGAATCCGAGGGCAACATGGGTCCATGCAATGGACTGATGTTGTCCGTTCCAACAATGATAGTGCTCGAATAGATCTTTCTAATGAGCTATTGTACGCGTCAAACGGAGATCATATGCTAAAGTTACGACCCCAGGAAGTTGATGTACCAACTTACCCCCAAACGGGTCCCACAGTTTGGCGTTTCATCTCCTAGGGTTAGGTTCTGGAATGTTAAGGGTTTTTCATTGTTTCTTAACAATAAATAGGCCTTCGAGCCTCATTGTAAGGGAGTTCAGAGGCATGTAGCCCACACATCTCTTCTCAGAGATAGCTACCATCGCCTTAGCTAGTTTATTTCCATTTCTGATTGTAAGCATATTTCAGTATTTTCCATTAATGAAATGAAGTATTATTTCCGCTGCATATTTGTGTATATGGTTATCTCTGTAATTGGTTGCGTTCCTGTTTAAATCTGGATCACATACTCTCCAGGATTTACGGTGCATCCCATCCAAGGACCACTAGGCCCAATGGAGAGAAAATCCACCTCTTGTCTTTACAATATATCTCGCCATTCATGAGCAAGGATTCCTAGGCCCACTGAGGCACACAATCTGGCTTTACCGCAAACCACCATCTAGTTCAAGGGTTACTAGACCAGTAGCTTCGTGATCCTTAGTCTATTTCAGGGACCACTCAAACCATGTGTTTGCCTATTCAAAGATCCACACCACTCTGCTTTGAATCCAATCTGTTCATGCCACATAAAACGAATGAGAGAGCCCATCTCATCAAATCTATTAGGAAATGGCAAGGCTAGGCTGAAAATACTATCACACCTGGAAAAACTTATGCCATGGTAGATAAGAAACATATGCAATTCCATTCATGCTAAATCTAATAAGGAAAATACACATGCAAGTTGATACCTGCAATGAAGCTTGTTGTATCTGCTTGATCCTGCATTTCCCTATTTGATCTTTTCTTCATCTTGCCTTCTTTTCCTTTCTTGCTCCAATGCCAAAGTTCTCAAAGAAACCCTAAGTGTCCAAGAGTATGAGAGAGAGAGAGGATAATGAGAGAGATCCAAAAATCAACTGAAAGAAGGTTACCAACTGATGCTTGGAAACCTTTGTATGAATGAGGCCTCTATTTTCTTCATTTTCCTCCTTACATGCCACCCGTGACCTTTCACATCCTTTTTCTCGGCATGTCCATTATTTTCATAAATAATTGTGCCAAAAATGTCTTTCACAACATTCAAGTTGGAATTAGTATCCCATCAATCATGGTTATTGTTTTTAACTTTTATTACATGGAATTTTCACTAGGGCTCTTACACCCTCAACATTCTTTCCATCCAAATTGTTTGGCATGCTGTTGTTGTTGCAGAGACATATTCAACTTCTATGGGATACGATGATACTATTGGTTGATTCTTGGAGACCCATGAAATGGATCTCCAACATAAATGAAAAGCATATCTTGACGTGCTCTTTCTATTATCAACACTTCCTGTTGAATCACAGTCAGTGTAACCAACCACTCTAAAATCATTTGCTGTGGTGTACAAAATACCACACTCCTTTTGCACATTGACATAGCTTAAAATCCTTTTTACTACTTGCTAATGTTTCTCCTTTAGTGTCTCTATGAACCTTGACACGAGGCCTATTGCATACATTATATCCGACCTAGTTGTCATCAAATACACCAAGATGCCCACCATAGTTTTGTATAATTTCAGATTGACATTGTTGCTGCAATATTCTTTGCTCAACTTCAACCCCATGACAGTTGGTGTTGGTGCAGGCTTGTCGTTATGCATTTTAAACCTCTCCAAAATCACTTCTACATAACTTGCTTAGTAAATAAAAATGCCATTTGTTTTTTGCTTCACTTATATGCCCAAAAAATACCTTAACAACCCCAAGTCAGTCATTTCAAACTCACTTTTCATGACTTCTTGGAAATCAACAATGAGGAAATTGTCACTCCCTGTAAAAATCAAATCATTTACATATAAAGCAACAATAAAGAGATTGCACGTAGTGCTTGCTTTAGCCCATAAAGAGCTTTCCTCAACCTATACAACTTGTCTTATTTGCCTTCTACCTGGTAACCAAATGGTTGCACAACATATACTTCCTCTTTCAACACTTCATTCAAGAACATTGATTTTACATCCATTTGATACACTTACCACTTATGTTGCGTGACAATTGGCAACAATATACAAATTGTCTCCATCCTTACAACTGGCGCAAATGTCTCCACATAATCTCTTCCATGTTGCTACTTGTATCCTTTGACAACTAGCCTTGCTTTATGGCTTTCGATATTTCCTTCAATGTTCCTCTTGGTCTTATAGACCCACTTCACTCCAATAACTTCTTTTCCTTGCGGGAGTTTCACTAACCCCCATGTATCATTCTTTTCTATTGCTTCTATTTCTTCATCCATTTCTATGTTCTGTTTTTCGTCTTTGACTGCACCCTCAAAATGGATTGGGTCATCTACATGAAAAAAGAATGAAAATAAGGAATTCAAACTTGCACTACTATCAACATCACTTTCTCATAAATTTCACTTAAATTTCTAATTTTTTGTCTTCTTAAATTTCTAAATCTCAAAAACATCTATAATCAATTATTCTATGATCTAATCAAATCAAATTCTCAAATTCTAAATTATAACAATTAACAACAACATTGATTGCCTATTATTCTTTGCATTACAAAATTTTAAATATTATAATTTAATATTTACTCAAATTTTCAATAAAAAAAATTATCAAAATTTTCTCCTCCAATATATTTATTTTCATTTAAATTTAATGAATATACAATAATTCTATTTTAAACATATATAATTTTATATTTTTTTTAGATTTCAATAATATATATTATATTATTATAATATAGTAATGTGAGATACTAATGAATATTTATATTATAAATGTTAATTTCTTTGTGTTTTTCTATCAAGTATTTTATTTGAATTTAATGAATATACCATCTATCCTTTATTTTACAAACTAATAATCTATTCTATCACTTCTACTCACCATCATATTTTACAAACTAATAATCTATTCCATCCCTTCTACGCACCATCCAATTTTATTAACAACCTTCTTGATAAATTCGCTTTACAAATCCTAAGCCACGAGTCTTTACTGATTTTATTAACAGCTTTCCTAAGAATTTTACCTTGAAAAACACATTGTATAAAAAGTTAACCAGCGTTAGCTTTACCATTGGTACGATAAATTTGGTAAACAGAATATGCTAAATCTAACTTCTTTAGTTGTATACCATTTTAACATTTAAACTTATGCAATCTCATGGATGCGAAAGGGTTTACGAAGAGCGGAAACTGCGGCGCTCTCGTGTAAACTAAATATGCCGTACCGAAACTTGAATGGAATTAATTCACGAATCTTTTGATTTTTTCTTCTAATTCGACTGAATTTGAATTTGCAAACTGTGGATTGGATTGGATAAGGAATGTTGTTCTGTTGAAAAGTACAACATTAAGTTCAAAAATTTATATATTAATATTTCTATCTATTAATATTCTTAACGTTTACAATTATAACTTTTTTTTGAGAAATAATATATTTTACAACACAATATACATAATATATATAAACTGTGTTTCTAGAAATACTCTAGGACTGGAATAATGGAATTTGATTGCTAAATTATCAATTCTTACTATCTTAAAAAATAATGCATATTTAAAAATTAAATAAAATGTTCAATAAGATTAATAAAATAATTTAAATTGTTAAGATTCATTCATTTGACATGTTTCCACTATCTTCCAAAATTTTGTTGGGCCAACGGAAACATACTCCAAAGGAATTGCTCGTGAAAATTTCACGAGTCCTTTCATCATATGCCAATGCAGTTATACAGACCACTGCCCTTTCTCTGATTTTGAGAACGGTGTGAACTATCAAATTCAATTTTTGCCAAGCATTCTCCAGCAACAATGTTCAAAACATTGATAGTACTTTTATATATAGGCATAGAAGGACATGTACACATGACAATATTTTGTCTCTTGGTAATGTAAGGACCATCAAACAAATTACTTCTAGATAGTTCAATTTCTCGGAATGTGAACAAAATATCCCCTTGTAGATTATAAACGTGAATGTTGTTACTTATCATATAACACAGAAACTGTTCTCTTTTATCTAAATAGTATAGGCAACATTGTGCTTGAATCTTTGTTGTTTTTATAACTTCAGGGCTTTCAGAAGCTATATTGATGATTTGCATTTTCATTTTCTCAGAGCCAAAGGTTTATTTGGCTAATAAACTCGTAAGAGAGAAGGGTTCCTGGTTTAAGTGGGAGCAATGGCGGAAGATGGTAGGTTTAGGGTCGAAAAATTGCCAAAACTACTAGATGTGGAAGATGCACATGGAAGATTATCCTTGTCAGAAAGATCTGTACCTACCATTGAGCAAAAAGATAAAGAAGTCAATGAGTATGACAGACACAGAATGGGATATTCTCGATAAAAAGGCACTTGGAACAAAATGTTTGTGCCTAGCGGCGTCGGTAACCTTTAATATTTAAAGGGTTTAATGTCGGCATTGGAAAAACTATATAAAAAACCCTCAGCCTCAAATAAGTTATTTCTTATGAAGTGTTTATTTAATATGAAGATGTCAAAAGGTGGATCTGTTGCTGATCATTTAAATGAATTTAATACAGTTGTCGTTTAGTTAAGTTCCGTAGGGGTAACATTTGATGATGAAGTTAGAGCTCTGTTATTTATGTGCTCATTTCCATAAAGTTGGAATGGTTTAGTTATGGCCATTAGTAACTTTGTCTCTAGATCTAGTACTTTAAAGTTTGATGATGTTGTAAGTGCAATCCTTAGCGAGGAAATGCGACGGAAAAGCTCCGGTGAGACATCAAATAATTCTTTGACTGCAGAGACTAGGGGAAGAAAAATGGAAACAGGAAAGAGCCCAGGATATCGCAGTAAGTCAAGGAAAGGAAGATCTAAGTCTAGATCGAGGATAGTGTGCTAGAAATGCGGGAAGAAAGGACACCTGAAGAAAGACTGCAAGTCTCAGAAGGGAAAATAAGGAGATGCGCAACAAGAAAACAATCATGAAGTGAATGTGACAGGAGATTTGTTTCAAGATGATTTGATTATTTCGTTAGAAAATATTATTGATGCCTAGGTGGTAGATTCAGGGGCCTCATTCCATGCCACACCTAATAGGAAATATTTTCATGATTATGTTCAAGGAGATTTTGGACAGGTTTGATTGGGTGATGATAAACCTTGTAAAATCATTGGAATGGGTACAGTTTTCACAAAATATCAGAATGGAAATCAATGGCTATTGAAGGAGGTAAGGCATGTTCTAGATCTGAAGAAAAATCTAATTTCAATAGGGTAGTTGGAAGGTGAAGGTTGTGTAACTACTTTTATAGATAAAACCTGGAAGGTCACTAAAGGAGCCCTGGTAATAGAAAAAGGAGAAAAAGTTGGTACGTTGTATTTATGCAATGGTATTTCTAATTTTGTTAATTCTTTAACC
>APFE030742335.1:0-11764 GCA_000404065.3 Pinus taeda | reverse complement strand
TATAGAAGAACTTTAATAAATATCCTAGTAAATAACATAAAGAAGCAATATAAATAAGCAACTATCTTTTAAATATATAGTTCCCTAGAATATCAACCATCGTTGGTTATTATAGCTGATAGAAAAATAAATATGAGCTAAAAATATTAAAGAGTTAGAATAACACCAAGATGACCATTATTAAATAAACACAAAAAACAATTAATTTTAAATAGCAATAAAAATAATTCTAGCATTAATAAACTAGAATGAACTAATAAGTATTAATAACAACAAATATTAATTTATAAGTAGACATAATAAATAATGCTAATATAGTTTCATTTAAAACAATTATGAGCAACAACATAAATATCAAAGTACTAACATAAAACAATAATTAATACGCAATAATTTAATAATAATAAATAAACATAAACAATAATTAATAAGCATAAACAAATAGTTAATAAAGTATTAAGCATAAATAACAATTAATAAGCAATAATTAAATAATAAATTCATAATGAGAAAATAAAACTAATTATTAAATACTAATATTAATACAAAAATTAGAAATAACTATTTAGGGGTTAAATTATACTCAAAATCTTAAATGACAATAACAAATAATTAAATTATTAATGAACATACAAAGAGTCGGCCATTTGTCTTCACATACTGCTTGTTTCATATTTATACCTACCAATTTACTTCTTTTCTCCTCACAAAATTTGTCCTGATGATGAGTCTAGTTGAAGACTCGAAACGTCGACCACAAAACATGAACACTGTGGAAAATCCGAACTCCATTCAGAAATCACACCACAGTAATCTGCAATCTAGAATGATGATTCTTTGATTCATAATTTCTTTTTTGTGTGAATGCTTCTTCCAAAATTTTAATATACTGGAGTAGGAGTGGATGGATTATCTGTTGATACGCCCCTTCTCAATTTAGAAATGGCATCCTAATGTTCAAACTGGCTCAATATTCTTCTCTGTGGGTGAAAAGAATTGATGTTGAGTTCTGTTGTAACTACCCAAGTTGTTATAGGAGGAATCCTCTTCCTATAACAGTCATTTGATTCATGTTAGAGACATGATTATTAAATGTGGTATTGATGGAAAGTCATAGGTGGTATAAGGACATGGTTAAAATCACCAAGAGGTTGTGTAGGTGGTTGAAAAGTTGATGAAAAATCTTCTTATAATTTTTTTCATGTAAGGTAGATTTGAATTTGAAGATGAATCTTATCTAGATAGAGAGGATGAGTGATGAAAGTGGTGTTGGGGGGCCTCTCTCAATCTTCCCTAAATAAGATATGACCTTTTTTCCTCTTTCTCCAATCATATCTGCCTCCTGTAGAAATTATGGTACTTATTGTAACATTTGAGGAAAGCCTCATGTAAAAGAATTATTTTATCAATATATCTCAAATGGTAGCCTCGATTGACTCGAATTTTTTTGAGAATGTTTCCATCATCCTTATGCACCTCCCCATAAAACCTCTTAGCAAATGGATGCACAAATATGGAAAAACATTAAACATGGTTCTAGGTGATGGAGGTTGATTTCTTGAAAAGTGGGCACTTGAATTTGTTTAAATTTCTTGAGCATGTTACCATCATCCATATGAATTTCCCAATGAAACATTGCCACCAATGGATGCAGGTTTTTCAACATATGATAGAAAAATTGCACTTTGTGTTTTGGCCTCCTATAGAAAAATATAAACCTAGTGTGGAATTTTAGGAAATTAAGGAAAATGCATGAGAAAGGATTGGGAATTATGGGTGGATGTTGGAAATGGATGAGGGTGATGGATTGACATGGACATGGTCCTATTAGAGTATCTGAGTAAAGGAGGGGAGGTCCAAGTTTGACTTCCTTTGACTAGGTTGTTAATCAAGTGTTTCTTTTGTTGCTAAATTGTTCTTGTTGCTTGCAAAGGATGAAGAGCACCCACATTCATGAGAGAGAGAGAAATGGAACAATTTTTTTTTCCCTTTTCATTTTCCATTTTTCTCCTTTTTTTTCTAGGCCTACTAGCTCTCGCATTGGCATTTTCAAATAGTAGGTCTCCCTCCCCACCTCAAAGGAGGTTTTCACCTAAGATATTTTCTTTTTCACTTTCTTTTCTCTGTTTTCCAACCCATTGACCATTTCATGGAGATTTTCAATCAATGAGCCAATATCATGCACCTCAAAGAAGGTTTTCACTCCAGATTTTTTTTTCTTCCTTTATTTTTTTCCTCTTTTTCCTTTTTTCTTGTATTCCTCTATCCTATCCTACTTGAAAAAAAGAAGACATCTTTCAAGTATAAGAATACTTCCAATGGAGTGAGGTGCATAACAAGATAATAGGTAAACTCATGTGTTAGCTTGAAAAATATGCTTTCACATGTACTTGAATGTGGGAGACAAAATGCTTTGACTTTGACGATATAAAACACAATTTAGGAAGAGAGTGATGCTCCATCTTGTTGATTTTCCAGAAGAAAAACTCAATACATCTTTGATACCTTCGGTTCGCTTGCTCACATGGATCATTCTTCATGTATTATTCTACCATGAAATTCAAATATTCCTCTTTTTGAATATTATTCTCTTCACGACATGGAGGATTTGATGGTAAACATGAGGAACTTTCATAATCTCTCATTCTGATGTCTTCTCTTCATCAAGTGCAACCCATGATTCTTTTGGCTTCTCATTTGAATATTCTTTTTTTTAATGGTGTCGTTCAGTGACACCAAAATAATATCTTTTTTTTAATACCCTTCTTGAGCTAAGATGAATACCATTGAGATCAAGAGGAGATGTTAGGAAGTGTTGTGCCTCAACATTATAACTGGTCTAAGCTACTTCCTTGTGTGGGTTTAGAAATGGTGGTACAAGTAGTTGAGTGGGCGTCATCTTTAATATGGATGTCGTTGGATTTGTGGTTGAGGTGGAGGTGGATGGTAGGGATAACATGGAGTTGGGTATGGAGGATATTGATGATAATATTGAGGATATTGTTGATTTATCCCATGAGGTCTTACCAACCTTGTTTCCAAGATTAGTTTTGGGGTTGAGATGGTCAAGGTTGCTAAGGAAAGGGTGCATTCCAATTACTTTTAGATGGATGTGCATAACCTTTAAAATAGGAATTAGGTTCTTGCATCATATTAGGTTTACTAGGTTACCATGGTCCTCTTGGAGCTACAAAACATAGCTTGCTTTGGTGATTGAATTGCTCCATTTTCGTCCTGGTAAACTTCCTTCAACCTTGGTAATGATGGAAAATATTTAATAGCATGTGATTATGCATGGAAAACCCAAATATCGACATCTTAGTTTTCCTAATCTTCCATTCTTAACATTTCTAATTGTTTTCTTAGATTGCTAAGAATTTATGTTTTAAAGTCATCAAACAAATTTCCAAATTTAACTTGACTTATCGATCTTGATGCTGATTTAATTACTCTTTGCCTTCCTCTTAATCATTGTTTTCATGTTTCACAAATTTATTCAAATAATAATTGGTATACATCACCTCTACTCACAAGATCAAGGAGATCAATCCACTCATCCATAATTTTACTAAGTAAGAGGGTTTTTAGGGTGTTGATCATACATGATGTAATTTTTCCCTCTTAACATTATATGTGAACATATCTATTAGATCCTCAAGGTTATTATATTCTTTTTTATTCATTTTAAAGATTTATTCCTTAAGATTAGGATATTTATACTTTTCTAGAAATATCTTTTGCATATCATTCCATGATATTATTAAATTAGTTCCTCATCTCATGAACCATTTAGGAGATGTATCATTCAATGTTTCCTATAACAATATGAACTTTTGAGTCTTTACTAAGTAACTATAAGATTTACAAAGTATATCAAATTCAACGACAAAGGCTTATGGATCCTCTGACCTCATACATAGAAGCTGGGAAGGAAAGATGGAGGTATGTTCTTCATATGAACATTGATATCAGTATCTTGAATGGGGAATCTAGAGGAGCCTCTTCATTGTCATCATCTCCATTGATTCCTTCTACATTCTTTGTAACCTCCTCTTTTTCTACTTACAAAAGTGGATGGGGATGTGGCTCTTACTGCACCACATGATCAAATGGAGAGGGGGTCGACATTGGACATGCATTTTTTTTTTTAATAACAATGCTAATGTTTTTGAAATGAAATATGCCTAATGATTTTTTTTTTGTTCTTGCAAAAAGTAGAAAATTTGAATCAACTAGGCAAGAAAACAATGCATACTTTGACACCTCCTGAGAAATGGTGCCAAAAGGTGATGAGCCCAAGTATTACAAGGATAATGGTGAAACATCCAAGGCTACCAATTTTAATTATCAACGTGAGGTTCATACAAACTTAAGAGGTGTTGACACTATATGTGGAACATAAAATGTGTCCTTATTTCGTTGATCTCATGTAATGGAGTGAATTTCATGAAATCAAAGCCTAAAATAATTACAAGAATGGAAATGATACTTTGAAATCAAATTAATCCTAGGAAAGAAAAACTATTTGTAATTGAAATCTTAACAACATGAATTCAAATAAATAAGCCTAATTTGTTATGCTCTTGACCTACGAGAATTTCCAAAATACCAAATATGCGAAGAAATACAACCTAGAACACAGAAAAAAGTGAGAAAAAAAGAAAGTATTTTATTATTAAGAAATGAAAGCAAAGTTCACTTGCCTCTTCAAGGGGGAACCTCCAACAAAGCAGAGCTTGATTAAAAAATAAGACTAGATATTCCTTAATGGGAAGTCTCTATACTTTATATAGGATTCATACATACAATACCATAGGACATTACCATGGTTCTCTCAATACCATCTATCTAATACCATGGCCCATTGTCAACTAACACTAGTCCCTTTCTAAATGCGAGTCAACCACTTACAATTATTAATACAGACTCTATTGACTCTTTAACGACTATAATTTTGACTCAACCCTATTGCATAAATAAAGGTGTTAGGGTTGCACCCTAACATAATCTACTCTATAAAAAGGCATGTCCTAATTGGGGTTTGTTCTTCCTAAATCATGGATTTAGAGACTTGGGGTTACGATTCAAGCTAAGAGACAACAACCAATATTTTGGAGCAAATATATTCAAGTTTACACGTGCAAAACAGAATTGCTACACGTGAAACAAAACTGCTACATGAGGAGATAATTCACTGAATGACCAAGTAAATGAAATTAAAATGGGATAGGAGAAATGTTTTTATTAATTAGGATGTCTTATGACTCCATTCAAAGTGGAATCACTCCAAATACCCGTGTTAACATGTGCTAAAAAGGAGAAGAAAATTACTATTCTAAAAGATGGAAATTAAAGAACTAGTGAGCTAGTTAATCTATCAAATGCATAACGTAATCTAGTGAAAATTAAATGGTATAAATTTCATTATTAGCTTTAATATTTTTATTACCTAATTCAAGTGGAATAAACTCAATGAAATCTCATTAATAAGTTATTAAAAAAATAAATAGAAAATTACAAATGTTTACTACAAGGGACGTAAAGTTAAAAATATCTCATTTAATGCAAAAATGGAGGCTTAACATGCTCAAGGATGGTTATATGGGCCTTAATTTATCTCTAGTTTGGAGGCCCATGAAAAGATATGGAACACAATATTTTTAGTGATGGAAACATTTCTTGCCAATCTAGTGGTCATGATTTTGGGGTCATTGAAGAAGTTGATGATAATTGTTTTGGGGTTGATTCCTCAAGAGATGATGAAGGTGTAGTTTGAGTGTGCAAATGTGAAGATGAAGATCTCAAGAGACTAGTCACCCTCGAAGTAAAAAATAAACCTCAAACAAAATTAATTGAGAAGCTCACCTCACACAATAGAGATATGAAGTAATCTCTACATTCTCGAGGCGAGAGAGTGTGATTAAAAAACAAAAATTCTAATCTAAAAACCAAGTTCTATAAGGTGAGGAAGACTAAAGATGAAGAAAAAAAACTGGTTAAAGATCAAATCAACAGTTGCAAGAAACTTGAAGCAAAATTAGAAGAGAGAGGATTGAATTCAATATAAGCAAACAAATCAAACTTTGAGAAATCCTAAGCATAAACCTCGAGCATAAATGAAGAAAATCATCATAAGAATCAAAAGTTGGAGAAGGTGACATGGAAGCATTAGAGAAATGTAAGGTATTTTAATTGTGAGTTATTTGGACAAACTACAACAAATTGTAGATGGAGAAAGACAATTTGTTCCCAATACATGAAGAAGCTCAATTCTCAAGAAACCCCATTAGTTCAAAATTTTCTTTATTGGGTATTGTTACAAGTGTAATGAGTTCACATATAAATATGTTGATTGTAGGGCTTATGGAAAAATAATAGAAATCATATGAGGAAAAGTTTGGAGCCATTTCCTCAATTTATTTGGCACATAAAATGTTTTACATACCATAATCTCAATCATAAAGGCCAAATACTACAACTTTCTCTTGGCCCTCATGGAATCTAAATTGAAGAAAAAGAATCCTTGTGAAAGTACTTCAAGCATGCAAGTAAAATTAAAAAATATCTAGAAAAGAAAAGGGGAGCTAGAAGGAAAAAAATCATATTGTTAAGGAGCAACAAGTGGTCCTGTAAAGTAATTGAGAGGAGCCTCAAGTGAGGGGGCAAGAAATGTAGAAATTCAGGGGGAGCTCCTTCAACTACAATCTATGGTTGAATTATGTGCACAAATGTTAGATATCTATGATTAGTCTACTAATAATAAGGTAGAAAAGGAAAGGAAATGAAGAGTGCAAGTATACTTAAAGAATGAATTTACTTTACATATCATGGGAAGCAAAATAATTATCACATGTTAGGTTGAGAATGAATTCTATTTTGTGAAGTACCTTGATGCACTCACATGGAGGAAATCATTACTCAATAGAAGAGGTTATTAGTTGCTCAAATCACACAAGAAGGATCAAAAGGTGGATGAAAATGGTAGTGAAAGTTCTACCAAAATGCTAAAAATAATCATGAGATCTTAAAATTAGAGGGCATTTCACCCTAAAAGTGACCATTAAATTTTCACATAATTCCATGTCATAATATGTAAACCAATCAAAATCCTTTAAATTTAAAAAGAGGTACATGCCTTGAATAATTTTAAATTGTTTAATTTTGGTATGTGTGAAATATTTTATTATTGATTTGAATATAGGTGAAATATTTTATTATTAATTTGGGTATTAGTAAAATATTTTATTAATGTTATTTACCTACCTTACCCAATATCAAAGAAGTTATTAATGCAATGTTAATCTTCATTTTATTGAAAAAATATAAATTAAAAATGTGGGCCCATTTGACATTAATAACCATGCCGAAAAAATACCAATAAATAGGTTAATATAAAAAATATATAAATAATTAAATACAAAATATAAATATAAACCATCATATATAAATAGTTAAAAATAAAATATAATTATAATTATGTATAAAATAGTTAAATAGTTAAATCTAAAATATAAAATAGTTAAGTTTTATTTTTATTTATATATTTTCTTTCAATATTCATCTACATTTTAATTTATTTATCATAATTTAAAATGATTTAATCTCCTAATAAATTCTTTTTTATTTAGATTATATCTTGAGGCGAGTTCATATATATTTTTATTTGCTATATTATTTTTATTATAATTAAAATAAATAAAAAGAACTCCTACTATATTTAGATTTATATGATTATAACAATTTCTTAACCATATAACTTTAATTATTATTTCATTTAGATAATATAATTATATTATATTATGATTGTGTTAATGTCCACTAAGGTCTATGAGACATAAAGAAAAGAATTATTTAGTTTAATTTAAGATTTTATTTCTATGCTCAAAAGTAAAAAAAAAAAGGTTGGAGAGAAGCCTCTTGAGTCTAGCTGTATTTTTTGACAAGGTAAAAAGCTAGGAAGGTCAATATTGCAACAAAGATTTTGAAACTGAGATTGTAATCGTGGTGGTAGTACAGTGGTGAAAGTGATTTTCATCCTAAAAATTATTTATATATATATATATATATATATATATATATATATATATTATATATATTATATAACCTTTTTTAAATTTATGAATTAATCTTAACATATTATAAATAATATTTTTGAACAATTATTAACGGTATAACTTTAGTTGATAATATAATTTAAACTAAATATTTAGTAACAAACTCATAAGCCATAGAGTTTAAATTAAATTTAAAATGATTCACATGATATTAAAAACTGTTTTTTTATATATAATTGTTCATAAACCTTATTTATAATAAAATATATAATATTTTAATCAATAACTCTTAACCACCATTTTTAAAATATTACTTTATCTACCTTATTAAGTTACTTAGTTCAAAACTTGTACCAAATCTTAATGATGTGATTAATCTCTAAAGACATTCATCTACTTCAAAAATATATTTAATGATAAATTAGTGAATTCAGCCAAAAATATAAAATATAGTTAAATATAAAATGGTTAAACAGATAAAAAAATAGTTAAATAAAAGAAAAAATTATGGGATTGGCTGCAAAAATATAGAATATATAGTCAAACATAAATTAGTTAACAAATGTATTCCAAAAAGGACAAATTGTAGGATTTTGCCAAAAAATACAGCATATATATTTAAATAGTTAAATATAATTACCTGATTTAGTGTAAAAAAAAATATTAAGCTTATTCCAGGACAAATGGTAAGATTTTGCCCAAAAAAATATACAATATAGTGTAAAGATGGTTTTGGGCAGTAATCACATTTAAATTCATTTGTCTATTCTTTTAGAACCAACAAGAACTACAAATTCAACAATATAATATATAGTTAAATAGTTAAATATAATTGCCTATTCAAAAACAACACAATTATTGACTTAGGTTGCCATTCATAACTAATATTATGAAAAACAAAAGAAATAACTATATCATATTTTTAAATATATAAATAAATTAAAAAATAACTAAACTATTTTAATTTTACAGAATTTGAATCAAAATATTAAAAAGCAGATTTAAAATATAACCATATCATATTTTTAAATATATAAATCAATTCGAAAATAACTAAACTATTTTAATTTTAGAGAATTTCAATCAAAATATTAAAACAGCACATTTAGTGAATTAGATTGGCATTCATAACTAATAATACCAAAGTAAAAGCTAATCATATGAAACCTAAATAAAGGAAACAAAAATTTTATTTGCCAGCTTAGATTTAATCACCTACACGCAATACAACGACCAAAAACAATGTTTTTATTGGATCCAACTGCTAACTAAACCTAAATTCTCCAGTAAATGCTCCAGTCAGGATAGGCTCCACTCAATGACCGAGTCAGGATGAGTATTATAAATATTATCACTTATTTTTTTCTGCTTCCTCTTCCTAGTTGGTGCGCGACGGATGTTGACAAATGAAGCAGCAAGCGGCAGTCCAAGTTGATTTGTTTCCACGAAATTTCTGGTGGAAAATTCGCCTCTGGATTCAGGCACAGCGGGATCGGTGTCAAGCTTGAACAAGATCAAAACTATCTTGCGTGCACCGGGTGCAGGAGCTTCATAAGGAAAAATCTCCTCCTTTACTTCTCCTAATATTTCATGACAGCCAAACAGAAAATATGAATGAATGTAAATAAACCGTGATTTGTGAATGTAAATATCAAAGAAAGTAACAAACCGTACGATACCTTTTTCACCTGCATCCTTGGCAATGAAATAAGTAATTAACCTGCAGTGCAAGGTAAACATTAATAAAAAACAACCATTGATTCATACTTTTATTGTGAGATTATTTAATGGATATCAATGAGTTAAGGATTATATGTTACCATTGTAACTTGTCGCCATCAGGATCGGTGATAACCTGAATGCGTGAGAATGTTAACAGCTTAATAATATATGAATTTCAATTCGATAAAATATAAATGGAAAGATATTGATTAAAATTGAGTAACTTACCAAAGCTACTGATATCGGTTGCTGCAAGGGTTCAAAGGGCTTGTGATAAATACGGGTAGGTGTGTGTTTAAGCTTATCAGCAGTTACTTCGTCACCTAAGTCAATTTCCTTATCGCCTAATAATATCCTCAACTTCATTACTGGATTGAAATAGTCCACAACTTGTCCGGTAATCGCAGATTCAGCTAGTTCTTGTTTGACCAGCTCCTTTCTTTTTTCCACTTCGGTCTTTGTCTAACAGAAAACAATTATTAAAACATGAAGAAATGTAACAGAAAACATTATTTTTAATAAATAATTAATAGAGTTATAAAACCATTAATATAATAATAAAAGGTAGTTATTAAATAGTTTAACAAAAAAATTGAAACACAGAACAATAAAATCTATAATTTCAACTAAAACAAAATCTCTCAACCTAAGAAGATGGGCTGAAATATAGAAATAATAAAATGTTATTGAAGAGATGTTAGAGAAACTAGAAGATAGTAAAGTGTTATTGGTGAATTAAATAACACTTTAAAATGAGCCATACCTTCATCTCCCCAACTTTGCTTGAGTAAAAGTGTGGTGGGAGAACACACACATCAGTGCCTATTTCTATTGAATATGTGTACTCCCAGGATCCACAATAGAACTTCGCACTGATCTCACTCTCACGCCACCAAGAAGCTTGAGAAGAGTGGAAAGAGAATTCAATCTCCTTTCAGATAATTTAAGGTATTGACCTCTCAAATAGAAAAGGTCTTTTAATGAGGGGACTCTACCAATTGAACTAACAATTGGCTACTATGAATGCACTTAATTAACATAGATGTCTTTTTTATAGGAAAATAAGTCTCCTAAACTACTAATACAATACCATGAGTTAAATAAAACAATGTGCTCAATACAAGTGGTAAGCATGATTCGTAACTAACTTTTAATTTATTTATTTTTATGCTTACAAGCAAAATACCATGGGTTGAATAAAATAAGGTGCTAAATTAACTCATAACAAACTTTCAATTAATTTAGTTTTAATTAGGGAGGAAATGGTGGGGGTTTTATTGAGAGTGATAAAATAATTAATTTGTTTAACATGAAAAAGACCTTTGTTAATGCTTTTGGAACCAACTAGTGTGGTTCATCCTCATGACAATTTGAAAAAACAGATCTGGCCTAGCATGTTCATGAGAGACTCCAACTGCTACATAATGGCTATTTTTGACTGTAGGACCGACCCAACTTATATTAATAAATTTAATATTATTATTATTTTTATAATATTAAAATTAATAATATAATATTCTATTTCTAGGAATTAGTAACATTAGGTACAATGAATAGTATCTTAACTAATTTATTTATTAAATAACATTGGTTATTAATAAAATAATACTAATGGTTTTATAATTTTATTATTTGTTTGAATGATTTCTTTTGAAGAACTTTTATATTAATAAATTTAATATTGATATTACTTTTATAATATAAAATTAATATATATATTTCTATTTCTAGAAATTAGTAAAATTAGGTATAATGAATAGTAATTTATTTAATTAAATAACATTAGGTTATTAATAAAATAGTACTAATGGTTATTATAAATTTATTATTTGTTTGAATGATTTCTTTTGAAGAAGTAATTTAGGTTACATAAATAAATTATATATTCTTATTCCAAAAATAATAATAGGATGAATAAATAAATAATTTTAATGGTAATTTAAAAACAATAAGTATTCATTTATTAAATTATTAACTAAATATATATA
>APFE030742327.1:13367-43598 GCA_000404065.3 Pinus taeda | reverse complement strand
TATTATCCTTTAAAGACCCTATGAACACATCAAACCTATGCTCCTCTGGAATATCTTTCACCCTTATGTTCAGTTTTTGGAACTCCTCAATGTGCTCCATTATTGAACCCTTTTGTTTAAGACTTATCAATTGGCTCAAAAAAGTGTTGCTTTTTGTATCCTCATAATGTGCCATCAATTCTTCCGTAAAAATTGCCCAAGTGATAAATTGTTTACGAGAACAAAGCCATTGATACCATACAAACTGATTTGGTTCCAAATATAAAGTTTTCATACGTAACTTTTGTGTGTTTTGCACATTATTGAGATCGAAAAATTGCTCCATCTGTAATATCCATGTTGCGGGATCCTTGCCATCAAACTTCCTCATATCGATTTTTGGAATATGGTGGGTCTTCAATCCCACATTAGAGTCTATGATATCATGACTAACATTTCCTTTGTTCACATCATGAGTTTCCTTTACTACCTTTTCACCATTAGTAAGTATTTCTTGTAGAAAATTTGTCAAATCTGTCTTCAAATTTGCCATGCCTGTCTTCAAATTTGTGTTCAAATCTATCTTCAAATTTTCCATCTTAGCTTCCATGCCATTCATCTTAGCTTCCACGCCATTTATCTTAGCTTCTGTTAACTTTTGTGAGCATGACATTTGTTGCACTTGTTCTTGTAATTTTGATATATCATGTAGCATTTCTTCCTATTCTTCATAAGTCATGCTAGAGCTTTCAGGTTCCTTACTAGGTGTTTTCATTTTCTTTCCTTGGGGCATTAGTTACCGATAATAATGCTCTACTAGCCCTTTGAATTCATTCAAAATAAATTTTCAAACCAATCTTAAGCAAAAATTTAAAAGAATCTACATGCCTTTTTTTTCACTTTGTAGGAGCTCGATATTGCCTTCGATGTATCTCTGTACTTTCAGAGCATCCAATTCTGTAATTGCGACCTGTGGTAGCCCTCTGTGTCGTCTTTCCAATGCCATGAGTCTGATACAAATTGGATTCTCGAAGGAAGAGTTATGCGAAATCTCCCACAATGACCTGATTATAGACTAGTTGAGTAGAGCGAACTTGTACGACGTGCCACGAGTCACTGTTTCAACCTTTAGCTCTGAAAAATATATAGAAGAAACTACAGTTCTTCCTCTTTCTGCACCTTTTTATGAAATTTCAATCCAATTCTTAGAGAAAAGGTTATGACGATTTTCCCTAGGTCACCGGTTTGGAATGTAATTCAAGAGTCTGCAGAAACACCAACTTCCTCAGATCATATCTTCGCAAAGATAGTGCAAAAATATCTGAAATTCAGACCCACGATTTAGCGCGATGTCTTCTCAAATGGGTTTTTTTCGACTTCTGAAACGTCGCAAAAAACAAGTTATAGCGAGAATGCCACGATGACCTGTTTGGAGCAGCGAAACCCTAGAATCCAAAGCTCTGATACCAAATGTTATGAAACCAACTCAAGAAAAGATAGATCAACGCCTTAGAATTTAGCCTCTTCGAGGGGGCAACCTCCTTTACATTACATAAGTGAACAATTCTTGGATGATACAAATGACAAAACCTCCTTTCTATATATAGGAGTCTAAGGAGTCACAATATAACTCAACCGACCTAACAATAATAATATAAAGCCACAAAAATAACAATAGAGGGATTCTATGGGGCACAGTAATAAAAATATGGGCACAATTGGGGGACAACAATATTAATAAGGGATACAACTACAATAGTAATGGGGTAATCACTAGTATTATAGGGACCTAACAACCTGCATACAGAGCATGTAAAAGCCCTGCTCCCCCGCCCACTTTCCAGCAAATTTGTTAATTTTTTGGGTAGAAATAAACATTTGAGTTGCGTGTATGACTAAGAAGAAAAAACTTGAAAATAATCCAAAACCACTACCCAAACCTGACAAATCTAAGGGACTGATGACCCTTGGTTGATCAACCTTCATAGACGATATCATTAAGCAAGCTAAATCTCATCCATCAATGGGGCCTAGAAAAGTTGCTTCTAGACAACCTATTGGCTCCCTTCGGGCCATAAGCTCACCATCTATAGCCTTTGCTGAGGTGCATAGAGAAATAGAAGAGACTGAGAAATATTTTCAAGAAATTTAGAATTCTTACCCAATTTCTTTACAAGAAGGGAATTCTAGTAATATCTGCGAAGGAGGAGGAGAAACAGGGGAAATAGAAGAGCCAAAATCCCCTCTCGAGATAGTTCAAAAACTCAGCAGCCCAGATAAGGGGAGTGTTGTCAAGATCATCCAAAAAAAATCAAAATAACTTGAAGAGCCAAGGTCCCCCCAGATAGTAGTGCAGCAAGGAACACTCATTATCCCAGACCAAGGAAGTGTTGTTAAGGTCATTCCTACTCCTTCTAGTCAACCTAGGAATAACTCCCTAGAGATCCCAGAAGGGTATTGGCACATATTTGATCAAATGGCCCAGAACCAGCAAACACCTCAAACCTCCACACTGCAATATCCCATTGTGGACACTGCAGTCAATGCACCTATGAAGGCCATTCCTCTCTAGAATATTCCTACATTCCATGGCTTAACATTAAAGGATCCAGATGCATTTATATTTGAGTTTGATGTATTATGCCGGGGATATGACTATACCACTGATCCCCAAAAATTAAAATTATTTCCCTCCACATTAAAAGGAGCAGCTTTACGATGGTTTATGGGGTTAGGTGGAGGTGTTATAAATGACTACGATTAGATGGAAACTTCTTTTCTAAAGAAATATCAGCATTATTGTAGATACAAAGAATTAAAGGATGAAATATTTCAAATGACAGCAAGACCTAGTGAAACACTGGAGCAATATGTAGAACGCTTTCAATACATTCTCCAAAGATCTCCTTATGCATCTTTACCCTTGCCTGACAATGTGTTAAAAACTACATTAATTAAAGGGATGAAAGAACAATGGGTTGAAACATTAAACAATATGGGCAAAGGTGATGTATATCAGGAAAATTTTGCTGACATCATTGATTTGTGTACCAGGAGCTCAAGAGGAAGCACAAGATTGAAGCCGGTAGAAAGTGACATGATCACAAGGGATAACAAGATCTCCGGTGGAGAGATAACCTGCGCAGAAATCGGCAATCTACTAGAAGATTTCAAAATTGATATTCTAGGTAGTCTGACAATGTAGTTCGACATCATGCAAGGTAAACAAAAGTAAGCAAAATCGGAACAACATTTGGCGATATTCTTCCCTAGATGCAGAAAGAAACATAACCACAAAGAGTGCTCGCTGGATACCGTCCAAGTCTGCGCCATCTGCACGAAAGATCACTCCACAGAAAGCTTCCCCTCACTCCTAAGATTGAAAGTAGTCTAGAAAGAGGCAGAAGAAGAAACAAAACTGGTTTACCTACTAAATTAGTGCCGCCAGTGGCAGCCATGACAAACAGGTATGCCCGTTGATCCATCTTCTTCTTTTCAGTCTCCTCAGTATAATGCTTAGCAATATAATAGAATGTGGTAGAATCAGCCACCTTTCCCCAGCTGGTCACAGTAGCCATTCCCCATATCACCATGGAAAAATCAAACAAATCAAACCAATTGACCAAACTTTCCTTACCGTCCACCATTTTGGAAAAATAATGCATATTTGACACAATGGTCACCCTCCACCTCGTAGAGTCAAACTTGGCAGTCGAACTGGCAAAGACCTATTAATCATCCAGTTGGAACGATTTCTCTCCCTCAACCTACACTGCCAACACCATATACATTGCAACAAAATCCCCAAACCAACTTAAGACCATAGCTCCCAGCCCAACCCAACCTGAACCCCAACAATAGACCCGTTCAATCTGTTCAAATAATCGAAGGACCAGAACTAGAAATCGAGTTAAGGGAGTGCAACGACCTTCAATTAAGATTTGGGCATATAATAGAATCAGAGAGAGAAAAAAATTTCAAGTTGAAAATTTGTTACCCTTAGAACAAACACCACAAGAAGAGAATTTGGTTAGACAACAAACTCATGAACAAGCAACCACCTCTTCTCCACCATTCCCAGAATGACTAATCATACCTTACCCAATAGAACATCCTGATTTTGATCTTTTGGGAGAAAAAAAGAATCTGTGTATAAAAATTCCACTCCTCCAGGCTATCCAAGACATCCCACTTTACGCAAAAACCATCAAATAATTCCATATAAAAAAGCCAAAGTGGAGAATAACAACTAATCCAACCACCCAAGTAGTCGGTACCCTATCTGACTTACTATCAGGAAGAGAAGCACCTATAAAATATGAGGACCCAGGGAATCCTATAGTCACGATGCAAATCAATGGATGCTCCTTCCCAAATGCCTTAGTTGATTTAGGAGCTACAATCAATATTCTAACACCCACCACTTGTCAAAAGCTTGGCATTACATCATTAGATCCAACCACAACCTTATTGGAGTTGGCTGACCGATTAGTAGTCAGACCAGAAGGCACACTACATGATTTAATGTTATCCTGCAGACTTTCTGATCATTAATCCGAAAAACCAACTAGATGGACACCCTTTAATTCTAGGTAGACCTTGGCTAGCAACTGCTGATGCTTACATTGGCTGTCGACAAGGCAGCATGACTATAGCAAGAGGGAGTAATGTCAAGAATTTAGCCTTATACCCTCCAACCCAGTGAAGTTTAACAGTAATAAAAACAAAAAAAAAACCTGTATCATACCTGACTGAAAACATTAGATCACCATTAACCATAGAAGATTCCCTCGAATTTAAAGACTAAACAGAGGATGACATCATTAATAGCTTCATTAACCAACCAAAAACCAGATCCCGTTTACAATGTCACATGATTGAGGCAGCATTTGATAATGAAGTAGAAGAATATCCCCTAAAAGACACTCATGATCAATCAATACCTACCAACTCTGTTTACAATAGAAAAACTATAGAAATTGAGCCAGCAAAAACTTTGAACATTAACAAAAACCTGACTGCTAAACAAGAAGAAAGGTTGGTCCAACTACTGAGAAAATATAAGGAAGCTTTTGCATGGGATTACCCAGGCATGAAAGGAATTGATCCCCAATTGTGTACACACCACATTTATACAGAAAAGGATGCTAGACTCGTTTGCCAACCCCAACGAAGATTAAACCCTCATCTTAAGGATATTGTGAAAGCTGAATTACAAAAACTTTTAGATGTAAACTTTAATTACCCAATATCTGACAGCAAGTGGGTCTCTCCACTAGTAATGGTGCCAAAGAAGAATGGAAAGTGGTGGATATGTGTAGACTACAGAGAATTGAGCAAATCAACCCAAAAATACCACTTCCCCCTTCCATTCATTGATAAGGTATTAGATGGCTTCAGTGGATACAATCAAATTTAGATTGCCCCTGAAGATCAGGATAAAACTACTTTTACCTATCCTTGGGGAACATTTTCTTACAAAGTCTTACCCTTTGGGTTATGCAATGCCCCTGCCATATTTAATAGGGCTATCCTTAGCATTTTTTCAGATTTAATAAATGAAGGGCTCGAAGTATATATGGATGATTTCACACCTTATGGAGATGATTTTGAGCCAACATTACAAACATTGGAAAATATGTTGCAAAGATGTATTGCCACTAGGCTCTATTTGAGCCATGAAAAGTGCCATATGATGATGATCGAGGGACACATCTTAGGTCATTATATCTCAGCAGCTGGAATACAGGTAGATCCGGCTAAAATTAAGATAATTCTATTAATACCTACTCCTACCACACAAACAGAGGTACATAGTTTTCTAGGATTTTTTGGTTATTATAGAAGATTTATAGAGCATTTTCTCAAATTGTTGCACCTTTGCATGCACTAACAGGAAATGTTGATTTCATTTGGATAGATAAGTGTGACTGTGCTTTTGAGGATCTGAAAAAGCTTGTGTTGATAGCCCCAGTGCTAAGGGGCCCAATTTGGGATTTGCCATTCCAAATTTCATCTGATGCTTAAGACACAACAATCGAAGCAGATATTGGGTAGGAAGAAGATAAAAAGCCATATGCAATTTATTATATTAGCAAGAATCTATCTCCTACTGGATTAAACTATATTGTGACTGAAAAAGAATTTTTAGCTGTAATACATGTTGTAAATAAATTTAGACATTATATAACTGGGTATCCTGTAGTTTTATATATAGATCACTCTGCCATAAAACATTTATCAAATAAACTAGTTACAAATGGAAGAGTGACAAGATGGTTGATTCTCTTGTAGGAATTTGACATCACAATTAAGGATCGACCTAGAAAAGAGAATCCTATAGCTAATTTTCTCTCATGAATGCCAAAGCCAGCGGATGTAGTAGCAGTTGAAGATCAATTTCCAGATGAAAATTTGTTTGTTGTTACTGTCAGAACACCATGGTATGCCAATGTTGCAAATTACTTAGCAGTAGGAAAATTACCCAGGCATCTAACGCCTAATGAATGAAAACAGATAGTGCAGTGTAGTACCCAATACTCTTGGATTGGGGGCTACTTATTTCATACAGGGGCATATATGCACATCAGAAGATGTGTTCGAGAAGATGAAATATTTGACATTTTGAAAGCATGCCATGATGGGCTATGTGGCGGACATTTTACAGACCGCAGAACTATTCACGAAGTTTTACAAACAGGCTATTACAGACCCACTAATTTTAAAGATGTTAAAAGTTTGTTCAAGCCTGTGATAGTTACCAAAGGGTGGGACGCCCTGGACAATCTGATGAAATGCCTCTGAACCCACAGTTAGTAATTGAGCCATTTGAGCGATGGGCGCTTGATTTTATTGGTCCTATTAACCCATCATCAAATCAGAAAACATACATACTGGTTGCAACAAAGTATGTTACCAAATGGTTTGAAGCAGAGGCACTGCCAAGAGCTACAGAAGATTCAGTAATACATTTCCTTTTCCAATTATTTGTGCAATATGGCCTCTCGAGGGACATAATTACAGATGGAGGACCGCAATTTGTAGGTAATAAAATTGCTGCAACATTGAAAAATTACCACATTCAGTACAAAATTACAACCCCATACCACCCACAGGAAAATGGCCAAGTAGAAAGAACTAATAAGATGATCGAGGCAATACTTACAAAAATAGTTGCATCACACAGATGTGACTGGGCTTCAAGATTGCTGAAAGCTTTGTGGGCATACCGAACAATGTGGAGAAACACCACCGGGTATTCACCATATCAATTAGTATTTGGAAAAGAACCCATCTTTCCAATTGAATTCGAAATTCAAACATTAAGAACAGTGCAGGAGGTGGGTTTGAATTTAAATGAGGCCTAGACAAATAGATTACAGCAAATCAATGAGTTAGATGAAATCAGGCTCTCAACTCTTCAACACACTACGTTAATTCAATAGCAGAGAGAAATATGGCATGATGCCCTATTAAAAAGAAAATCTTCCACGAAGGAGATTGGGCACTCCTATATGATTCTAGGTTCCAGGATTTCCCCAAAAAACTCCAGACATGATGGCTTGGACCTTATGAGATATAGAAAGTGCATGATAAGGCCACCATTACATTGACTACCATTGATGGATCTGGACATTCTTTCAAAGCGAATGGTAATTGAGTGCAACTTTACCACAAACTGCTTACCAAATAATCCTTTTACCAGCAATTATGGGAAGATTCCACTATGCAGATTCTTGCTGAGAAAGATAACCCCTCCTCAGCATTAATTCACTGAATAATTCCTTTGCTTCTGAATTTTGTACATAAACTTTTCTCTTTAATTTTGCTTGTATAAACTGGTTTTTTTTGTATAGATTTTACTGTTGTTCCATTTAAGTAACAGTTGTTGTTCCTTTGAAGAAACAACAACCGTTCCATTTAAGGAGTAGTAGAAGGTTTCTTTATTTCATTTTCATGTTGTTCCTCTTAAGGAATAGCAGTCGTTGCTCTCAAGGAACAAAAATCTTGCGTCTTTATATTTTCGTGTTGTTCCTCTTAAGGAATAGCTATTGTTCCTCTTAAGGAACAACAACCGTTCCTCTTAAGGAATAATGATCTTGCCTAGATTTTGGCCAATATGAGTGAGTATATTCAGCCCCAAAGTCTGCTCAATCTCAATACTGAGGTAGAGAAATCATAAGAACACTTTGCCCACAGCAAGAATACATCAGAGGAAATAAATGATGAGGAAGAAGTAGGAGTAGAAGCCACTCAGGAAGTGGCAGACCAAACTAGGGTGACCTCTCCAGAGGAACCTAATCCAGATAATGTGAACACTGAAGAGATGCTCCAAACAGAGGATATGGAAAATATCCAAGGCAAAGGCACAACCCTTGAAGAGAAAAATCCAACTGAGCAGCTGAGCCCAGAAAGAATAGAAACAGTTAGAGAAACAATTGTTCCTCCCAAGAAGAAGAAAAGTGAAATTAAGAGGCTGCGAAAGGAACAACAAAAGCTGAAAAATTTAGTAAAACAACTCAGATGAAAGATAAGAACACTAAAAAGGGGGGAAATCTCAAGAAGAACCCGAAAACAGTGGATGCAGCTAGCCAAACTGAACTCCATGATACAAGGTCCATGAAGACTCAAATAGAGCCCATATTCATTCAAAATGATAAGGAACAGCAAGCATCATAGACCTCATGCATTCCATTCCATGACAAAGGGACTCAGACTATAGGCACTCAGTCTTGTAATAAGAGTACCCAGATAGATCTTTGACCTAAAGATGTTTTGATAGGAAACAACCCTAATATAACAAAACTCCAAGAGGATCTGGCACAAGCTCAGCGGACTATAGAGAAGCTTGAGGAAGAGACCATTCCTGAGAAGAAATACCAAGAATTACAATAGTAATTAAGGAACATCAATGCATCAGAGAATGAAGCTTTCAAAAAATATCGGAGGGCAGAAGAAAAAGTTGAAGACGTAAAGAACAGACTGAAAACAGTCATGAGTCAAATGGATACTCTCTATTCCTTATATATAGATGTTCTAGCATGTAGGTCCATTGCCAAAAATTATGCTTTATTTTTGTTAGAAAGATATTTACAATTAAAAATTAAGGCTGTTAAGGTAGGGAAACCTATAGAATTAAAAACTGTTGATGATTTTATAAACTGTTGTAAACACCACAGAGTAAAATTTCAACGATTACTCTGTGAGTTTTATTTACATAATTTTATATTGAAGGAGGAAATGGAGAAGAATCCCAGTCCTTTTGTGGGTGATGTATAGTTTCAAGCATTTATTTAATTTGTTGTTAACCAGTTAAAGTGGCTCAAGGCCCATAACACTTTTCAAAGACAAGAAGATGGGTTAGATCTTTGGGTCAGGGGTGAAATAAAAAACCCATTGCAACTACTGGCTAAACATAAAAGCCTAATGAAAAAGGAGGGAGTGATCCAGACCTTGGGACCCATCCACAAAGAAATTGTCCAACAAGGGGTAGAATATTTCCTCTCTATCAAAGACAATTCCTTGGCATCAGCTAAATTCAGATGGAAGACTTCCAATTGAAATATATAGGACAGAGAGCCATTCAACTACAAAAACTTAAAATTAGTTGCAGACCACCTGGTTACCTATAGTAACCTCATCTTGAGGGAAGGCCTGTATTGGCTTGGTTGTAGGTTTCAAAGCCCTATTATCTAGTATCCTGTAGAAGGATATAAGGCCATATATGAATTTCCTGAAGGGCAGACAAGGCCCATCTTTGAAGTTTTAGCTACAAATCATTATTTTAGACCACTTCATGTCAATCCCTCTCCAGCCTATTCTCTAACTTCTTTGCATGCAAATTACATGGTTTTCATGAGGGCATGAAAAAGGGTAAGTAGGGGAGTGTGTTGAGCTATGGAAAAGGTATGAATTTGAAATTTATTTTCTTATCTTTTCCCTTAATCATATCTCCTTTATATTCTAAGATGGTCATATATCAAGGAATTATAGCGAAAACAAGGGAGTTATTGATTATTGCAATTTAGTTAATTATTGTCTTTTTCCATGCAGGAAAGATAAGAAATGGAAAATTACCATTCTGGAGGAAAATACAAAACAGATTAACTTTTGTTCCTTCACTAGGAAGCCATATCCAGACATGTAGATCAAGATTGGAGTGCATGGTTAAGGATAATAACAAAAAAGACCACAACATCAGTGCAAAAAGACAACTAGTTGACTGGAGTTAGAAGATTGAGCAGATCCCTCAAGATCTCTTGATCCTGAGGGATCACTGTTTGAAAATCTATCTGTTATTTCTTGTTTTATCCAGTTGGCCATTATAAAAGGACAACGCTTGTAAATATTGGGCAATTCATTATTGTTATTCGGAACTAACTGTTGTATTTCCACTTTGATCATTGACTCTCATTGATTAAAACAAAGTACGATTGCCTGTAAACATTTTCACATATGATTAATATATAAGTCGGTTGTTGTTCCATTCTTTTATACTGAAGTAGCCTAGCAGTGCTTCACTGGTGGCTAAGGGCCCGGCCCTGGTGGATCCACTTGCTATTATGTACCATTACTTTACAATCGTAGTCGTGTGATGGTTTGGTTTGATTTTTGTTTATTTGAATCGCATTGCTTTACTGCTCCTTGTTTCAAGAGTTTATGAATTGTTTTATTGTATATGTTGTAACTGAATCACATTACCATTCCTTTTCATCATAATAATATTATTATTCTCTACAAGCTATATTGTTATGTTGTTCATTTCAATTTTAAAGCTTCATTGTTCATTCCAGTAAACTGAATTTGCTGTTCATTAGAGATTGCTGTTCATTTCTACTAAATAGCATTGTTGTTCATTTTCTTTTTTGCAAGTATTTGGTTTTTCCTTTTAGCATTGTTACAGTTATCATATTTATTCCATTTCTATTAGCAGCATTGTTGATTTAATTTCTTGCTATTTTCAATCAGTCTCTTTAGTGTGGAGTGTAAGATCAACAACTGTAAAGGACATTGCCTATCACTGTTAGAGTTCTTAGATTGAGGATCTTGTTTATTTTTTATTTCATTTACATCAATTTACAAAGGAAAAAGTTATTGCTACTGCATCCTTGACAGATAATTGGTGTTAATTTCCCAAGTGAATGATTTATTTTCAAAGCATTGAGTTCTTTTAATTGCAAGTAGGTTTTTCAAGTATCTGTTTACTCTTGTATTTGAAAGCATTGTACTACAAGTTAGAAACATTACTCTTGAATTAAATTGCCACCACATACTGTGTACACTCTTGAAATAGAAAATCGTACCTAGATTGATAATTAATGTAGGATAAATAGGAGTTAAAAAGACACCTTTTATACCTCAACACTAGTGTTGCACCCTCCAACCTCAAGGAAGCTAACTGAATATTTATGTCATCATCTTGAAGGTTTTGAATTATGTTATAGACCTCCAACTAACGAACCCAATTTTCAAGCTTCTTTGCATTCACTTCACCATTATACATGGGTAGTTCGAATTTAACATCAAGTTTTAACAAAGGTGTTTTACCAATTCCTTTTGAGGTTTGTTGATGTGTATGAGTAAGAGTTGTATTAGTGGAAGAGGGTGAAGTGAAGATGAATATGAAGATTATGGTGGAGATGGTGGAGGTTTACCTCCATTTCCATTACCTCCTCCTCCTAAAGATCCTTCTCCTTTTGGAGGCTTGGAGCTTTCACCCTGCAGTCTTGTATTCCTCCCTTCATAGAGGACTTTTACCATCTTTGTCATGTCAAAGAAAACCTTCATAAAAACCTTCTCATCCTCTATCATATTTGGAGGCTCTCCCTCATGTGACATGCTTATTGAAGCTTCAACTACAATTTGAGGTAGAGCTGGTGGTGGAGATTGTGGCAATCTTGCACTCCTTCTCCTTGACCCAAATTCAGGGCCTTCAACCAACTTCCCTTCTCCTCTCTTGAGCTTCAACCTTGTAAGTATCACATTCACTTACAAACAGTTAAATCCTCCTTGCACAAATAAAACCAAGAGTTATAATACCAAACTTGATCTGAATGGGAAAATTAGTTTTGTTGTGCTAAATTCCTCTTTAGAATATGTAAAAATGCTTAAGGATTCATGAGGTTAATTGCAAGTTTTAACGTGAGTTTTCGAGTGTTTTTATGTAAATTTCATGTACAGATTAACATAAAAAAATGACTAAACAACAACATATAACATACATGAACATCACCAAAACAGTGTCACAACATCACATGATGAAGGAGTTCACCCCACCTGGGCTATGTCTCCTTGGTCCAACTTCTAATGGCTCGACCCTCTCTATTATGCTCAAAAGTGTGAATACATCAGTTTACAATGCTCAAACAACTGTGAAACCTATTCCAATGGCTCGAGAATGCCCAAAAATTCCTGTCTAGCCTCTTTCTACTCTTGATTTGGTAAAAAATTGAAGAAGTTATGAGCTTCCCTAGCTCTTGCACTATTTTCTCTACAAATTCCCCCAAATCTAGCACTGTTCCTACAAATCCACCCCAAATTGTGCTAACTGGGCACAAAATTCGCGAGATTCTTGGTGAAATTTTAGGTGCATTAATTCGTCTAGTAAGCCCTTAATTATGAAAATTTGGGCCACATGAGGGGGCCATGTAACCGGGGCTAAGGCCAACATCCCACTCCCGCTGGTCGGGCCCCCACTTTGCTCCATCATAGTTGTGTTGAACAACATGCGCCCAAGGGCTAGCCCTTTTCCCGAACCTCCTCAACATTAAATATATACGAAACACAATATATATTAAGACATAATGTATGGAATGTTAGCAATGGTTTGGAATTTGAATTTGGAGGTCGAGGGTTCAACCGCCACTCATTGTTGCTTAGATCTTAACCCAATTTTTGGTGGCCCTCGGGCTTCCATGTGGTGGCCCCTATCTGGGCCATGTGGTAGGTTGTGGTTGGCCACCAACTGACCAATCATAATGCGCCTCCTAGGCACCTGCCACTTGTCAACACACAATTCGCTAGAGGTCAAACTATCATATGCATAGTCACCCTACCACATAGGCATTCCTAATCAGCTACATGTCAGTAGTACGGACTTCTGACTGGGCTACTTGCATATTTTTCTTTTTAATTCACCTGTTTAAGAAAAGGAACATAGCATGTTTTTGGGAGCATACAGAGTCTCTTTCACGTGAAACGAATTGCATCAGATTCAAGATGAAGACAATTATGCTATCGTTTAGGTTCCACAAAGATATGACAACTTTGAATTTTGAGCAAATTTTTGAGCACCTAATGAGTGGAGTAGTCCAAACAGATGTGACAGTATTTATAACTAGTAAGCAAGGAAGGTATATCTAATATCTTGTGGAGTAGTCCATAATGATGAGACAATAGTGATAACCAATAAAACACATTCCCAACAAGGTAAGTACTAAAACAAACGAAATAGTTCAACTATGTTAGTACATGTGAAACAAACATGAATTACAATGCCGAAAGAATAGTCTTACAAACATCTACAAGACATGCATAAAAATGTGCTCTCCTAAACAAGCTTATGTATTAAGAAAAAGTTCCAAGACACATATATACATCATGCATCACTAGCCCCAGTAGTGGGACATTTGAGCCACTCCTTTCTCCTCAAAGAACTAACTGAAAAACTCTCTATGCTTTGTGGGAGGAGCCAAAGTGAAAAGTCCTTGCCCATACAATGGGAGGGGTATATATAGCCAAGGGTGATGCTCACCCCTTGTGATTCTTGGACTATCCTCATGACTATTCAACTTCCTATGACTTTTCAACTGACATGACTCTTCATCTTCATTGTGTGTCCAATGGACCTTCACTTTACATTACATTCAGTTACAAAAGATATGGCCCATAGTAGTGATGTGGCCTCGACAACTCATGCCACAACTTGAAATGACACTGCTGACATGGACTGGCTAGTTGTGGTGCCAATGTCAAGCTGTTGTTGTTTTTGAGTGATGGATGTATTCTTGGATGTGCTTTGTCTTCACCTCCGCATGGCTTGATACTGCGGGGTCTTCAATGGTCTTGGTCTTGTAATATGGTTACATGCACATGTTCCTTTCACTTGAGCTTCTTTCATCCATCCAACTACAAGTAAGTCTTCTAGCATGTCATATCCTTCTTCATCCCATTCGTCATCTCGCCATGATATTTCAATGTACCTGTTCCTGAAATTCACTCATGACGAGATGACATTAAATCCAAAACCTCCTAGTCTAAGATGATGCATTATTTTCCATGGAACGCGCCTGTGACATATGATAGGCTAGAAAGAGGGCCCAGTAAATGCGTATTGTTTATTTCTAGGTGACAAGGAGGGAGACTGGTCACTGAGACTACACAAAGTGCAACTCAGCCTTGGATGAGGAACTCTAGGGCACAATATTCACTATCAGGGAAAATTATAGAGTGGCCACTAGGAGGCATGATTGTGCATTTGAGGTCACTAGTGGTAGCCACGAGGTGGGATCTTGAGGAACAACTCTGCACATTTGTCTTAGGGAATGCAAGACAGGGCAATAGAGGGATCAAATAGGAGGGTTTTGTGCAGTTTCTCGAGCAGTGAGTCCTAGCTGAGGAAGGTCATTGGGAGTACATCTTTGTAAAGTTTCTAGCAGTAGTACAAGCTCAAGTATCTATGCATTGTAGGGTTCCAGTAGGCAGAGAGAATACTTGATGACTGATCTTGCGAAGTGCATGGTTTAGGTTGGGCTTTGAGGCAGTTTTTACATAGTTATGGGAAGGAAGGTAGGCTACTCACCTCTGGGATTGTGCAATGAAACTGAACCGGTGGAAAACCTCAAGCACTATGCAGTTCCAGGCAACAGAGAAGCACCACTGAGAACTGAGACTGTGTAGTGCAGCTCAGTCGAGGTCTGGTGAAGTGGAGTTGTTCACTCAGAAGGATTTTTAGAAAAATGGATAAGTGTGGGAAGCAAGTTAACTTGTGAGGACTCAACATTGTGATCACACACTTATCCTACTTCGAAAACATGGCAACATAGGTCACTTGGACAACAAGACAAATCATTGTCCTTTGTGAGACTATCTAGAGTTAAAAGTGACAAGTGTGACACTTGGGATAGACCTTTGGACGATTGTGACAACACGTGTGCGACAATGCTTCCAACTTTGTGTATGAGTGTGATAGGTGTTTACATGGCTAGGAAAACTTGTATACACAAACACCGACCTTCAAGGTCACAAGAACAATTCACAAACATATCATAACAATCAAACATGTTAAAAGATGAGAATTGATTGAAAAAGTGAAAGGGAGCAAGATGCATAAAGGAAAGACATGGAAGGACTTTTAGTGCTTGGAACCAAGCATGTCATTGGAGACAGAATGATATGACAATGATAAGAAGTCCTTCAAGCTACACTAAGAGGTGTATTACAAAAGATGTGTTTTGTTTCCATACCTACCCTCCAAAGGGTTATGCATCAGATGGAGTCGTCATGTGGTCCTAATCTTCTATCATACCTTGGGTTCCTTGGTCTGCTTATCTTTCTCCTCAACTCCTTGAGATTCATCTAGCATGTCATCCTTCTTCATGGCCACTGAGAGACACAATTGTATAGTTTCAACGAGCAGTGATTGTTGCGGGATGAGGCCATAGGAAGACACATCTATGCAATTTCAGGATGCAAGGCAGATTGGGCAGCTGAGGGACAAAACTATGAAGTTTTATGACGCAAGGAATTGCTTCAGGATGAGGCCTTGGGTGATCTGAAAATGGGGCACTTAGGCTTCGTGTTTAACTTACAAGAACCTCAACCACTTCCAAAGCTTGAATTTTCCCAAGTCTTAATGATTAACCATTGTGGAATTAACTATGTGCTTGAAAGTGCGGGTGTATGCTTGTATTTGTCTTTAACTGATTATGCCTTGAATTTTGTTGTTGTGTTGTGAGTTTATGTGCTCAAATTGATATACAAATATACATAACAGTAAATAAAGCAGCAGAGATAATGCAACAATAAAGTAGACACATGAACAATAATATTAATTTAGAGTTCACCCACAACTCTTTGGCTACGTCTCCATGAGCTCTAATTAATTCAACTAGGCTCTTTGGTATTATGGTATTTGTCTTTTCTTTTACAAGCTCTTGGCCCAACTCCTACTATTTTACACAAAAATAGTGGGTTCATACACCATTTAATCCCCTGGCTCTTGAAGCTCTGGCTCTTGGATCTGGCTCTTATCTCTTGGTTCTGGCTCTTGGCTCTGACTCTGGCTCTTTGGCTCTTTTTTCTAGCTCTTGGCTCTGACTCTGGCTCTTTGGCTCTGGCTCTGGCTCTCTGGCTCTTCACTCTAGCTTCTTTCTGCCTTATATCAGGTTACAGCTCTCTCTGGGCTTTTCACTTGAACTCCAAGTGACTCCCTTAGCTGTCTTTTGCTTCTGCACTACCTCTTTGGCTTCTACGTTGCCTCTTTTGTCTTAGCTTCCTACTTTGGCTTGGCTTCCAGCAACAAAAACCCCAACAACACCCTCAACAACCAGCAATCTCCTCATTCTGTTGTTCTGTGGCCTTTAAGCCAAATCGGCATTACCTATTCATTGTCCCTCTCAGGCTTTCTGTCTTCCTGCCACAGTCTAATCGAATGATCCAGGTGAATGTTGGTGGCCACCCACCTATCAAATTTGGACCCCCACAACTATACCTTTTAGTTTTTTAGTTTCCATAATTGTAGCACAATTTACTATTTTTAGCAGTTTTTCAGGTCCTGAACTTCCGGAGCCGTTTTGAGGCCCTAAAAAATGGTTTTTTGGGAAATATGGAAGCATCATGTGTCCATGGACTAATGTTCCTCATCCCAAAGTTGTAGTTCTTAGATAGATCTTTCTAACGAGCTATTGTACGCATCAAATGAAGATTGGGAGCCAAAGTTACGACCTCGAGAAGTTGATGTACCAACGTACCCAAAATGGGGCCCACAATTTGGCGTTTCATCTTCTAGGGTTAGGTTTTGGAATGTTAAGGGTTTTCCATTATTTCTCAGCAATAAATAGGCCTTCGAGCCTCATTGTAACGTAGTTCAGAGGCATGTAGCCACCACATCTCTTCTCAGAGATAAGCTACCATCGCCCTAGCTTATTTATTTCCATTTTTGTTTGTAAGCATATTTCAGTATTTTATAGCAATGAAATGAAGTATTATTTCCACTACATCTCTGTATTTATGGTTATCTCATCTCTGAATTTATGGTTATCTCTATAGTTTGTTGTGTTCTTGTTTAAATCTGGATCAATGGTATCAGAGCGCTCTGCTTTTTTCTCTATTTTTCTTTGCATGACCCCAATGAGGTTGGGATATAAGGAGTTAGGGCTTGAACTGGTCAAACCTTTGCAAGACCATATTCGCAAATCCCGATGGCCTCCCATGGTGGATGAATAGAAAGATGATGGGGCAGGATATCCTATCAAAATATTGCTCGAAGAGGCCCTTGAGCGACAAAGGAACCTGATGATGGACATCTTTGCACATATCCTTCAGCAGCTACCCAGAGGCAATGCATCGGCTTCCAATAGCTACTCTGGAAATGTCACACCGTTTATGGTACAAGTTAATTTTGAAATACCCATATTCGAGGGTGAGATAGACACAGAGGCTATAGATAAATGGTTAAATCTACTAGAAGGGTATTTTTCTGTTCATGAATTTTCGAGTTGGGAAAAGCTTGTTTTTGCTCTTCTCAAAGTAGCCCCCCATGTCAAGGACTGGTGGGAAACCTACTGTGAGCAGAAGGATGAAAGTACGAGCTCACTATTTTCAGCCGCACCCACTTGGAATTCATTCCGGGATGCCATCAAGGAGCAGTGTTACCCTGTCAAAAGCTATGAGGACAAATACATAAAGTGGACCATGCTGCGGTAGGGAAGGGACCAAGATGTGCTGGAGTTCACAAACATTTTTCATACCCTTCGCACACAGTTGGGTATCAAGGACTCTGAGCTACATTTGGTACTCAAATACGTGGCTGCCTACATAGATACATATAGGAAGATATGGAGTTCCTGAACATATCCTCACTCGGCACGGCATAACGATATCCTTTCAAAATCGAGCAAAAGTTCAAATAGAAGAAGCGAGACTTTGGATCTGTGAATCCGAAGACCAAAGGACAAATCCAAGGCAGGGTGACCCAAGACAACTCGTCGAAGCTGCAAGAAAAGAACAAAACCACAAAGTCGAAGAAGGACATAGGAAAGTGGTGTGAGTCCCACAAGAACCCCATTCACAACACAAGTGAGTGTTGGACCAAGCAGTCGCTAGTGTCAGAGTTGAAGGCTTGAGAATCAGATGCATGTTCCAACCCTAAGTCATAATCCAACAAGGGGAATGACAAAGGGAAGTAGATCATTGATGCGGAGCCCAACGTCATTGTTGCCACTACCAAGATCTAGAAGAATGAGCCCAAAGATCTAGAGGAGGGGGAGCATATTTTCCACTCATAGATGTGGGTGAAAGTTTCACCGCTGCAATTCATTGTTGACAGTGGTAGCCAAAAGAACCTCATTTCAGCAGATGTTGTGAAGCCGTTGGGCCTACTGCTACACCACACTCATAGCCATATAGTATTGGGTGGCTTCATGAAGGATGAGATATCCGAGTTTGCCAACAGTGCCACCTTCCCTACAGCATCAAGCCCTTCACAGATGAGGTATTGTGTGATGTTACACCTCTGGATGTTTGTGATGTTTTATTAGGCCAGCCATACTTGTGGAGGCAACATGTTGTGTATGAGTCAAGGTCTCGTGTTGTCATTATTTATTTGATTAATTCATTATATAGGATACCATAGGTAGCCCACCTACCGCCACCTCTTTGATCACCACCAAGAAAGGCAGCAAGCTCATCTCCTAGACTAGGAAATTCATTTTATATTTGGTTCACTCCCAAAGTAAGGGGAAGATCGTCACCACATCCATGACCCCTGCAAAGGGTCCCTCTATGCAGCAGCAGCAATAAAGGTATACGGTCATGACAGAACACAAGAACAACTTCTCCTCACCCATAGGGGTATCACGCAAGCTTCAGGTGGGCAAAAAAGTCTGGTTGTATCTGCAGAAAGAACACCTTACAAGAGCCCATCAGAAGCTCCGACCACGCCGACATGGCCCTTACACCATTACCAAGGCTTTGGGAAACAATGCTTTGGAGCACATTATTCCTCCACTCCTTCACCTGCACCAATTGTTCAATGTGTACCGCCCTCGACGATGCTTCCCACAATTACTGTACACATCCGAGATTGTAGAACAGCTCACCAGGGACCAAGTTCAGCAGATGGAGGAACTCAACGCACCGGAAACCATTGCTTCCTAAGGGGGGAGGAATTATCTAGGTGGATGTTGGTGGCCACCCATATATCCCATTTGGACCCCCACAACTGTCTCTTTTAGTCTTTTGGTTTCCGTAATTGTAGCACAATTTACTATTTTTAGCAGTTTTTTGGGTCCTCAACTTCTGGAGCCGTTTTGAGGCCCTAAACGACTTTTTTTGGGAAATCTAGGAGCAACATGGGTCCATGAATCGATGTTTCTCTTCCCAAATTTGTATTGCTCAAATATATCTTTCTAACGAGCTATTGTACGTGTCAAACGAAGATCATGAGCCAAAGTTATGACCCCAGGAAGTTGATGTACCAACTTACCCAAAACGGGGCCCACAATTTGGCGTTTCATCTTCTAGGGTTAGGTTTTGGGATGTTAAAGGTTTTACATTATTTCTCAAAAATAAATAGGCCTTCGAGCCTCATTGTAACATAGTTCAGAGGCATGTAGCCGCCACATCTCTTCTCAGAGATAAGCTACCATCGCCCTTGTTGATTTATTTCCATTTCTATTTGTAAGCATATTTCAGTATTTTATAGCAATGAAATGAAGTATTATTTCCACTGCATCTCTATATTTATGGTTATCTCATATCTGTATTTATGGTTATCTCTGTAATTTGTTGTGTTCCTGTTTAAATTTGGATCATTGAATCCATTCTTTGAGCGTTAGCAATCATTACTAAACGCCCTCGGAGATGAATGCCACCTATTCCAAAACGGAAGGAGCTATCGATGCTTTAAATTCTTTGAAACAGTCGCTTTCTGTTAACACAGGAAAGCACTGGAAAACATGGAAAAATTGGTAGAACATTGTTCATCTACACTTGAAATATTCATAATTGTGCTTTATTTTCCTATTGGGTCGGCCCGTAGGTCGCCATCGCATGTCGCAATTGGCCTGCTCCATGGTTTTCCCTTTGTATTTTAAAATACATAAAAATGGTGAAATTTACATAGAAATGGCTTTGGCAGATTTAAAATATTATATATTTTCATTTTGGAACCCTTTCGGGTCTAGTTTACATCGCATCGACACTCCCCTTTTTATTTTTCTTAATAAACGAATTACACGAAAATACGTTAAAAATGCCATCGAACGGATTTCAAAATATATCAAATGTCATTTACTGCCTCGTCGGGTCCGGCCATCACATCGAGGGTATATATATATTATTATAATATATATATATATATATATTAATATTAATTTATTATATATATATATATATCGTCCCCGCTCCACTATAATGTGTCGATGCAATATTGCAATGCGGCTTGTCACAATCGCATATCACATAAACCCACGGCCTTCCCATATAACATGGTTTATGCCAACGTCGATTTCTATTGTCGATCTTCCTGTCACCGCCGATGCAATATGCCAATCGGATCTAGACCATTGATTGGCCAGATCTGACAACCCCTATTCATTGTTCCTTTGACCTCCGATAGGCTCATTTTTCACTTTTTTCTAATGTTTTCATCCTCCCGATAGTGTAATTTGATATTTCTAAGGCTTCCCCTTTTTTGGTGGTTTTGACCTTTTAGGAGATTTTGAAGACTTAGAGGGTTTTTAGGACCCATTATCAAGGGATTTTTGCCTCTTTTTCCTTTGAAAAAGGGCAGCTTCATTTTATGATAGATTTTCCATCTGAAATTTGTTTTCTCCCATTCAAGTTGCGTTGGATTCAGAATGAAGGGATCTCTGCAATGAGACTATTTCTGAGAGAAGACTGTGACTTTCATTTTCGTCTGATTTACAAAGGATTTGTGCCATTTGGCACCTTTTACCTCTTATATGAAGTCTTTTAGATTGAGAGGTTTTTCCAGGATCCATTTTTGGATCACACCTTCCCACTAAGCGAACTTTTGGTCTCCAAAAGACTAATATACTGATCTGAATAGTAAATGAGAGTGACTCACCCTCTTCTTTCATCCTTACTACACTTTCCTTTGCATAGCGCCTCTGAACCAAGGTTTCTGACCACTTCCCTTCTTGGATGGGTTGGACTTCCTAGGAAGAACTGTCTTCCTCCTTGCCTTCCTACAGAAAATTTGTTGAAATGGCCATAGAAGGTGGTTTTAACTTCTTTGCCTTGATCACTGATCCAAGGTGGCTCAAACAAATGTGAAGTACATCTGCTCAACAAAAACTTTCATTTGTGCCTGTTTGACAAGCTGCCAACAATAACTGTTAACAACAACAGGCATACAGACAACAACCGGATGGACTAAACTCCTACTTCAACAAAAGAAACAGATTTCACATCTTGTGAACACCTCCATGTCTTACATCTGCATACAAATGATGGACTATATACAAGCCCACAAAACATGCCTTTAAACAAATGACCCTTCAAGTCAAGCATGTAGAAAAAGACCATTAGGACTCTTTTTCAAAATATGAAACACTTCATCATTATCTTCATTTGGAGACCACGTTAACTTCTCCCAAGCCAACATGGCATCAAATGCATGTCAAAGAAATCAACCTTGCAAGTTAATTACACGTACATGTTCAAATACGAGGAAATCATCAACATCCTTGTGTTCATGCACATCCCATGCATGCATTTCATCCTTCAACTTTCGCTTAAGCACACTGTACTTTCGAAGATGAAATGAAATATAATATAGATGTATCAATAGACATGTAATCTTAATCGGATAAGAACTCTAACTATTTCTTACCAATCTCTTTCAAATGTACTACCTTTGTCTACACATTAGCATCATCATGTGAAGCATTTTGAGACACATCATTCATGGAATCTTCACTTCCATTTCTTCCATCTTCTCTTTCCACTTTCTTCAACTTTGGTGGAAGCATTGTTAGATTCAGTGTCCAACATTTTGCATCAAGATGTCCTTTCTTATGGCAATAAGTGCATTGCATGTGCATCCTCTTGACAACATGATTTTCCTTGTCCAATGGACCTTTGGCTTCTTGCTTCTTTTCCTTATTCTGCTTCCTGTATGCAGCCATTCTCTTCCAACATCTAGAAACATCATGGTTATCCAAACCACAAAAGGAACATGCAACTCTTTACCCATACTTATGTGGAAATTTATCATGCTTTGCAAAATCAAAAGGAATATGATTAGAACTAGATTTATACCTGCCTCTTTCACCTTTATTACCCTCATGAGGGGGTGAAGCAAATGAAGAAGTGGCTCCCTTTGGAACACCATGAATCTCTTCAAGGCTGTTATAGTTGATGAGCCCCGGAATTGGGTAACTTATTGGGCTCATTTTTCCTAACTGTTCTTCATCAATCCACCATTTTTCATAGTGTATGCATGTTTTTTGGGTATATTTATGTTAGTTGAACAAATGAGGACAGTCACCTAACCAAGAAGGCTAACACGTGGTTATTCCAGATTTTTGGACCAAGGCCAAGCAATTATGAGCCAGATGATAGCCAAGCATGAAGGAACAAGGGTGAGGATTCATAGGAAGGGTGTCTCCTACATTAAATGGCCCCTTCCTGGAAACCTCCACCCTCAGCTTGGAGTTCATCAGGCCACCGAAAAGGATTCCCAAGGGCAGCCGAGCAATCTTGTGCAAAGTGACTGATCACTGGCAGTTTGAGCAGCCGAGCCCCTTGAGCTAAGGAGGGCTATTGGAGACCCTCATAGTGCATAAATAGGAAGGCTTCTAGCCTTCATAGGTTACCATTTTGAACAGTTGTATTTTGCACGATAGTGCTGCTATTCTTTTCAGCTCATTTTGTAGTTGTTGCTGTACAACTTCCTTTGTGACATGGTTATTTTTTAGTAATGGAAAGTAGCTTTATTTTGCATCAGTTCTGAGCTTTTATTAGGAGCTTGTAGCTCTTGGGGTTGGGCCTAACCCAAGTGCCAAGGCTCCCTTTGTGTATTGTTATTTGTTTCTAATGTTTTTGCAAAATAATTTCTGTTAAGTAGAATGAAATCTTGCTTGGTTACCTAGGTCATTGTTGATGATTGGAAAGGATTTTCATGTTAAGATTGATTTGATAGGTTAATAATAGAGAATATCTTCCTAAAAAGGCTATCAAGAACCTCTGATCTCACCTCTCCCTCAGTGGGACCATGAGCTAGGACCAAGGTGACCTTGTTGCCACCAAAAACAATGTCTTTGCTTCATCATGCAATTATTAGTGTTAGATCTTCATTTGCAGAAGTTTATACCAGTTGTGGTTACATGCGCAGGTTCATGATTGCTTAGTTTGCATAGCTATTTCACATGATTTCATTGCAAATAGATTTCTGTTCATTTTCTTTGCCGTTATTTAGGTCAGATTAGGTTAAAGTAGTTAGGTCCTTGATTTTCCGAATCTTTGTTTGTTTAGTTTGAGCAATAAATTGCAGATTACCTATAATACCTCTCCATCTACCCTCTCCATCAATCACATCTGCTCCATCCCCTAACTCAAATTCTTGCCTTACATTTTCCACATTCTCTCGCTTTGCCCTAATTTCCAAAATTTTGTGCAACATTGCTCTACCCCTCCTTGAACAAATCCAACCATCCTCACCACTCCTCAACTCCATCCACCAAGTCCTAGACCTCCTCACACCCTCATCTCACCTCCATACCCACTTCTTCACCTTTTTTCCTCCATCAACCCTCCAAAATCCCCTTTCAGAACATCATGTAAAACCCCTGCAGACTTCCTGTAGAAGCTCACGAAAGCGGTTTCTTGATAGCCAAACTTTGTGAAAATCTCTGGAAGGGTGCTAGGGACCCCTTAGGCCTTCTTCTAACCTTCCCAACCTCCTGCAAGCATTTCCTTTCGCCAATTCACCTCTGCATAGTCAAAAGTCAATTAAAGCACACGCATGATAATTCTGACAACTTACTCAAAAATACAAAAAGATGTTTTTTTCATATTTTACTGTACAAGTAGCTTAGACACATGCATTTCACCTTCCTAGAAGTCAATGGCATCTCTTTCAGTAACTCTCGTCCTCTTTCTTGCATCAGTAGGGCTAGCTGGTAAAATTAGGGTTTGCTAGGGTCTGCATTTCCCTTCAGCTTTTCAGTTTCTTTCTGCAAGTAGATTAGCTTCCATTGAGTTAGCTTTCATCCATTAGTTAAAAAGCTTCTTCTCAGAGCTCATAGAAGTTGGCTTAAGCTCCTAGCGGACTTATGCCAGCTGACCAAGTGACAGCCGCGACAAGAGCTAGTACTTGTGCATACAGCACCATCTCTTCCAAGTTTGTTACAAACTACCGTGTTGATAAAAGTAAAGGGAGTCCCAAGAGTTGCAACATTATTACTACAATACTGGAACCCACCACCTTTTTGGCGCCATTGTTGGGGAAGCTTCAGAGTATTTTTTATTGCTACTTTTCTTCTATTTTCTACTACAACCTTCTGCTACGTAGTTTATTTCATTTCCATTCCGCAATTTCATTTCTGCAAGCGTAGATTAGCATTTAAATTCCACAAGCGTAGCCTAGCATTTCATTTCTGAAATTTCATTTCAACAAAATAGATTATTCCTTTCCTGCTTTCATTCCAATTCCGCATTTTCATTTTACCAAGATAGATTTTAGTTTGTTGTAGTTCCATCTATTTCAGTTTTGCAGGTACAAGCAAAAAAAAAGAAAAAGAAACCAAAAATATTTCATTTCATGCCTCGTAGGAACAGAGACAATACTAGAAAATTCTTACCCAACATCCCCACCACGTCACGGACTCACCCTTCTCTCTTCTTTGGTGGCAGTGATCCAAAAGAACCCATAGGTGAACCTCCAGAGATATACAAAGATCCTATAACAAAAGAAGAGCAAGAGAACATCCCTCTTGAGACCATGGCTGAACACAGAAACGGTATAGGAGATGAGGAGAGAATAGAAGGTTCCTTTCCCATCCGAGAGACCAATGGGGAAATGAAAATGAAGAACGTAAGTCCCTCAGCCTTACCTCACTTCCATGGGTTGACCACTGAAGACCCTGATACCGTCTTGTTTGAGTTTGTTGTCCTTTGTCGAACTTATGACTATACCGAGGATGAGCAAAAGTTGAAACTCTTTCCTTCTACCCTCAAGGATGCAGCACTACACTGGTTCATGGGGTTATCTAGAAACAGTACCACAACTCCGGCTCAAATGCAGCAGGCCTTTAATAACAAATACCGGGACTACTGTAGGTCAAAAGAAACAAAGGGAGAGATCTTTCAGATGACCATGGGAAGTGATGAGTCCTTAGAAGACTATGAGGAAAGGTTCCAACTTAGTTATAAATGGGCCAGGTGCACACTTGACCCTGAATCTCTGAAGCTGGTTCTACTCTGAAGAGTCCCTGAAGACCTTCTAGATACCCTCCATTTTCTAGCTGGGGGAAACATCTACCAACTACCTTATGAGGACATAAAGACAGTGTTTAGAAACCATTCTAGGGAAGACCAGAAAAGAGGTAGGGGGAATCCACTTTCAGCTAGTACCACCTTCTCCAATCATTAGTTTTCTAATCACATGGAAGACCTCAAAAGTGAGATGAGACAGACCATTGCCATGCAACTCGATACTTTCTGAATCCAACAAAAGAAAGAGGAAGCTGAGAGGGCTTTGGCCATTTTTTTGTTGGAAATAATACTGAGAGGGGGGGTGAATCAGTATTATCAAATTAGTAGAACATTTTCATTCCCATACTTAGATACATATACGCTACTTCAATTAAGTGAACCCACATGTATATGCGACTATGTCTAATGCAACTAGCGTATGTCTAGATTATTTATGATTCAGATAATCCATTACATGTTGATCTTTAGATAATGCATCAGAACTTCATTGACCATATGAACAGTAAACAGAAGCAGTAAAACAGAACAGATAATCACACACAAGAATCACACATGAACACCATGATATAAGGTGGAAACCCAATGTGGGTGAAAAACACCTGCTGCAAGTCGTCTCAATCTTCTTTAAATAAGAAATTCCTTTTACAATAGTTCTTTACTGGTGCAGACTTATACCAGTACACAGGCTTCTACCTGCAGAAGGCTTCAACCTTCTCTCATTCTCCAGACTCTCCTGGAAGGGAGCTACAACCCCCTTTGCTCTTGTACTAGCCGATCCATTTACTAGTACGCAGGCTGCTACCTGCTGAAATGCTCCAACCCTTACATGTTTTCCAGCTGCTACTAGAAGGGAGCTACTACCCTCTTGGCTCTTGTACTAGTTGATGTACTAGTACGTAGGTGTCGACCTACTGAAGGCTACAACATTCTCTTTCTTCCTCCAGGTACCACGTTTCATCAATTTTCAGACTGGATACACTGAAGCACAACTCTAAAATCTGAAGGCCATGTTTCATCCAATTTTCATACTAGACCCATCAATATCATTGAAGCACACAAACACTAGCATCATCAATATCTGACACACCCAATACTAAAGCACTGAAACCCTGTCAACAAAAACAATCACCAGAACACATAGCAGAACACTAAACTCTGCAACAATATTAAGAACCAACTGTATCATCAAAAATCATAGCTCAAATGGTATACGCTACTTGGATGAACCAAACCTACGTACATATGCACTTTTACCAAAGCCAACCCACGTACAGATCTATAAATAATCAATCATGACTTGCGGCTATTTCAAACTTAAGTTATACCCAGTTCAGAACATTACATGCGTCAGTATATAGATCTAGAACAAGCATAATCAACCATATAGAGATAGTTCATTTCAAACCATTTGATCCCAATCTATCCTTAGATCTTGTTCTCCATCAACTGGTGAGATCCCTCCTTAACTTAGCTCAAGTAATGCATCATAACCCATATCCTGCATACTGGATCTCATACTATACCAGATATTCAAGTATTTTTTCATACACAAATGATATTCTTCTCCTTTTATAGTCTTAGGCCTTGCTCAATACCATGGTCCAAAACCATAATAAACCAATACCATGGACCCAATACTAGGGATCAATACATCTGCCAAGATACTATGGTCCAAAATCATAGGTTCGAATACCAAGGACTAACTACCACAGACCAAAAGAAAGTTCTCCCACATATACGCTCTTTGCCTTGCATGAAAGTGAGCGTATACGCATACGCGCCTTGGAAACATCCAACCTGCGTGTATGCGCGGCTCGGTCACGCTGAACCTGCGTATATATATTTTCTCTTCATTCTTGTAGATTGATCAACAATTCCTTGCTGCTGACCTCCTGCACTATGATTTGTCATCTTTGTGATTTGCCATCAAGGACAACACTTGTCTCATAATGCCATCAATCTGCCCCTTTGGACTTGATGGCAAAGCTAACTTGTCATACTTAGAACTATCATCTAATTCCTTTGAGCTATCCTACATCCCATGCATTCAGTCACATCTGATATCTCTTCTGAAGATTCATCTAGTTATATCTAAGTGAGATGTTCTTCTATGAATGGGTTGCCATCAAGTACAACACATGCATCATAATGCCAACAATCTCCCCCTTTGTACTTGATGGCAACAATACCAAATCACTCTCCCCCTTTGACATCAAGGGCAAAGGGCGGACCAAGATATTTACTTTCCTTGATAAACATTTCGCTGTCCATACTCCCCTTGAGTACCTGCTGAGTCTCTGCACTGCTTAAATGTGTTGTTCATGCTCCCCTTGAAGATGTGCCAGTTGGTCTCTGTCAGACTCATATCAGACTCTTCTCACCTTGAGTCTGGCCCACTAATTTCATTCAAACCAACATATACGCGATTGTATCCACATAAACAAGTGTATATATGCAGATACTCCTTATTAAACTTGCGTACACCTATTTCCAAATCAGCAACCTGCACATGTCCTGTACCAAGGTATGTCTGCATATATAAATCAATTCATCCTTTTGAACAACATCATAAATCATTCATATTTTACCATATGTGAAAAGCACCATAGTTATCATCATCAAGATCTTCATGACCATCCATGTAACATTACACGGGAATATCCCTCATCTGATAATCATCAATCAAAATATGTGAGAATAAACCTATCATCATATAGGTAATAATTCATCAATGTCCATGTATTCAACATTATGTCTCTAGAGCTCAAGATCTTGTCAAGGCTTCTCTATATCATCAACGTCAATAATCCTCATCCACATGATCACCAAGAACTACAGGAATCTTGTATCATAGCCGTATTATATGATCTTCATGCATATGACGACAGCAGCATATGAGAGACTCATCATCAAGTAATGACATTATGTATTCAAGCTTTGTACTTCTCCTTATCCTTATGAATATCACCATGTAAGCATCATATATGCACCATCTAAGAATCAATCTACAAATATGATCTGAACATCAACTATGGAACCCCAAGAATCATATGAAATTTTATCATGGACAAATCATAACCACATAATAGAAAGATATATCATTTAGCATCATCACAAAGGACTATAATGCCAACAATGCATTGTTAAAAGCATATGCTCCCCCTCAACCTATGCCATATGTTTACTGTTAGATCTGATCATGCATATATCAGCAATAAGCATCAAGACATCAACATCATCAAGTTAGGATCAAAACACTTTTAAACATCTTACAAGTATCAAGACATTTCCACACATTCTCAGTAGACTGTAACTATTAACCGATAGAGCAAATAATGAATTGAATCATATCAGACCCTTTTTCTGAGCCTGTACCCACTGCTTTCCCTCAAATTAACATATACACGACTTTGCCATGTCTAACTCGCGTATATACGCGACTTGTCTTCATGACATCCGCGTATGAGATTTGGAACACTGATGTTCCACACTTCCAGCTTCCTCTGAATTTGTCATGTCTGTGTACTCTGCTATGCCACATCTTTCTGGCTGTACTTCCTTTTTCTTCCATATCTTCAACTGCGATGATGTTTTCTTCTTTTGGTATGGTGCCCATACTTTGTTCCTGCATTCCTTAGCTATATGTCTAAGCTTGTTACATGTGTAACATCTTACATGTCTCATATTCCTTCTATAGCAATCAACAGCTCTGTGACCAAACATATTGCAAGCAAAGCAATATCCATTAAAGTACCTGGAATGTTATGATCTTTCATGATGGTCTTGAACCATTCTTCTTCTGTATCTAGCTGCAACATGTCTAAGATTATGACATTCATAGCATTCAACATTATTCACAGGAGGAATAAAAGATTTTCTTTGAAGAATTCCTTTCCTTGGTTGATGATGAGATTGACCTTTCATCTCCTTATTGAGCATTTCAAATTTTGCAGTCGAGTCCCTTGTCTTACTTTGTGAACTAGATTCACCTTCAATAGATTCATGAAAACCAAGACCAGTTTTGATAGTAGGAGATCTTTGACTATTAAGAATATCATCCAAGACCTTAGTACTATCTTGAAATCATAAAATCTTATCCTTATCTTCTAATTTACCTTTCAAGATATTTACCTCAACCTGAAGTTGTTCCTCCTTTTCCAGACATTGCTTTTTCCAGATTTCTTCAGACTTTCTTCCTTCTTCCATTTGTTGCCTCAGTTTGAGTATCTCCTTTTCTTGTTTTTCATTCAGATCTTGCTGCATTTGACGAATTCTAAAGGCACATTCCAGCTGAGATTTTAAACTGATGACTTCGTTTTCTTGTTTTTCAATAGCTTGGAGTAGATCTTTATTTTGCTTCTTTGATTCTTCAGGATCTTATTTAGCGAGTGGATCATGACTTCAAGACTTTGATAATAACTGGATCTATCTCTGAGTTTCTTAATGGTTGTGCTTCTTTCATTGAATTCATCTCTTAATGATGTTACTTCATCCTGCAACTTTTGATATTTGTCCTTGAATAACTTCCTTACCTTGTTTCCTTCTTCTAGTTGGGCTTTTAGTTTGGTA